>JACXGI010000763.1:33738-118011 GCA_016801175.1 Esox masquinongy | reverse complement strand
TTGAACCTTTTCACAATATTCTAATTTTCTGAGATACTGAATTTGGGGTTTTCATTAGTTGTCTGTTATAATCATCAAAATTAAAAGGAATAAACACTTGAAATATATCAGTCTGTGTGGAATGAATGTATACATTATACAAGTTTCACTTTTTGAATGGAATTACTGAAATAAATCAACTTTTTGATGATATTCTAATTATATGACCAGCACCTGTATCTATGTGTACAATAATATATGATTTGTGTAACAATTAAGAAGAAACTAACCTCACTGGACATATATACTCTAGGCTATTTTTTTTTTTTAAAAACCACAGAAACAAATGCTTTAGACAATCATATTACCTTGAGATATCAACTTTTCTTGTATAAATTTTAAAGACAATGGTCCAGTGGTCCTTTACATCGGTTGTCAACCAAATCTGTTCAGCGTTTTCGGAGATGTCGTTTAAGTGTGTTTTTATTAACGGCAAAATCGTGAGAAACATTGATGTTTATAGCGCCCCCAAGAGGTATTTCTGTATGGGACTTTTTCTGTCCATTCCTGACAGACACAATTACGAGTATGTTTCATTTCATAGCTGTTTGATGTTCCATTTGGGATTAATGGACTTCTAAAGTCATAGACCCGCCCAGCTCAATTTCATTCGCTGATTTCGGCCATACTATTTGAGATAACAACTTTTCTTATAGAACTTTTAAAGATAATGGTTTAAAGGTCCTTCACACCAAACGGCATGAAAATCCGTTCAGCGGTCTCGGAGGAGATGCCGTTAACGGGTTTTTCACCAAATTCAAAATGGAGGAAATCCAAGGGGCAAATTTGAAAGACCCCAGAGACTTATTTGGTCAGCATGAGAAGGGGCATATATGGAACTTGGCTGCATGACTCGGTTCATGAGATATGCATGCTCAAACCTTCAACATTTGACTAAGTGCTACAGCGCCACCATGGGGTGTGTAGGTACAGTAATGGCCGAGGGCCTCTCATGGCAACAAGTATGCAAAGTTTCATGCAAATTGAGCCACATATGGCCGAGTTACGGGCCTCTGAAAATGGGCCCGGAGAAAAAGAATAATAATAATTAAAACTGCAAGCAGCATTTAGCGGGTTTCAGCATTAGTAGCCAGATTGCAATTTTTTTTCAACTTATATCCATAGTTGCAAGCAACACGACATCTGTTTTTTCCTTTCATATAGTGCCCCCATGTGGCCATCTTGAAACATCATTCACACAAAGTAAAATCCCAGCCCTGATCGTAAAATCCCAGCCCTGATCGTACCAAATGTAATCTGACTGAGTGACAAAGAACAACAGATAGTGTTACGGCTATTATGCCGCCACTGTTTGGCCAAACAGAATTTATTTGCATGTGACATTGCAATAGTTTTCAGGACACTTACCTCAACTGGTATTATAATACAATGTTCTGCATCAGATAAATATGGATAATTCAAATGTCTCACACTAGTTGCTTGAATTTTTCAGATTGTAATAAATGTACCCTAATTGCATAGTAAATATAACTGAATGGAAGTTTGTCAGTCTTCCCCAGCACAGAGCATATTAATGATTTCAACTTTTGCTTGTAACTTTCTAGATTTTAATTTATTTGGAAAATACCCACCCTATTCTTATTATTACAATATGTTGACTTTGGTAGGGCATGGGCATAAAGCCTATGTGCCCATGTGTTGTTGTTAAATTACAACTCAGATTTTAATTTAACTGCCATATCTACAATTAAAAAGGTGCAACTGATAAGAAGTGGAATTGTAGAAACAAATGAAAATAGAAATTACTTAACTACTGAGAATGTATTAGCTACTGATGCTTGAACACAAAACACCCTCTCTAACAAAAGCAAATTTTTAATAGCTGAAGCATTGGTTATAATGTTCATGTCACCAGAATGATTTGAAGTGAACTAACGCTAACTTAGACTGAGGATCTTCTAGCAATTATTTTTGACGGAATAATCATGGCAACGTTGCATTCCACTAAACATTTGCTTACATTAGCAAGTCATTGTACAACTGAAAATAGAGAATTAACTTAGCTACATGAGCATAGATTAGCTACTGAGGCTTGACAGCATGACATCATCTCAAAGTGGTCAAATTATTATTAGCTAAAGTGTATGTTATAATGTTCATGTCACCAAAATGAATTTAGATGGACTAACATTAGCTTAAACTGAGGTTAGATAAATATATTTCCGTTAGCTAACGTTACTAGCTAATATTAGCCTTTTTTCGACTCTGCTAGGTAGTTTTTTTAAATGAAATAATCACATAGCAATGTTGCATACCATTAAATATTTGCCTATAGTAGCAAGTCATTGTACAAATGAAAACAGTGGATTAATTAGCTACTGAGGCTGGAAAACATAACACCATATCTAAAAGGCAAATTATTAATAGCTAAACTGTCTGTTATAATGTTCATGTCATTAGAATAATTTTAGATGGAGTAACTAGCCAGACTCCTAATAAAAGCCACTAGCTGCTAACTAATGATGCAATATGAATTCCATGTACAGTATAGTGTGTTGCATTGGGGGTTAAAGAGGGACAACAATATATAGTTTTGCTGGATGTGGCACAGCGCCCTATGATTTCACATTATATTTGTAATTTTTACTCTCCTGATTATTTCGTACAATACATTCACTGCGGTACTGAAGAGTTTTTCAGCAAAAAGTATCCCATGTACATTACAGTGGGGGGATGGAAAATAAGGCCTTTACACACTGCATTGTTTCAGACTGGCCCCGGTTAAGACTGGCCCCGGGTTAGTTTAGCCTGTGTTCACACAAGAGTTTGTTAACATGATCAATTGCATGGATATCGTGGAGGTAGTAACAGCTGGCCACAATCAATGACGTGCGGTTACTTAATCACAGAATTGGCAAACTCCTCTTCAATTTCGCAGTTCGAAATCAAACCTAAACATTTTCTAACTAGAATCGAAATCGGTACACCCCTATATCCGCATGTCAGTGTATTTTCTAAGACCATATATAGCGTAATTTAAATGACAAAGAAATCCTCCCCTCTTGAAAGTTATTATCCCCTGGACAACTTTTGTACATGGCAGCTACATTTATCTACTACCTTGCTGGTTAAAACAAACTATTAGCTGGTTACAGTCCTAACCTGCTTACCTGTCAAGTAGAAACAGGTCAGTAACCAACACAAACCTGTTGGACGGGCATTTGATTTCCAATGTGGGGCACTTCATCCTACTTACCAATAACGATTAATAACTTCAGCACCAGAGGCATCGCTAGGATCACAATACATTCGGGGCTTCGCCCACCCTCCCGCCCCGCCCGGGACAGAAAGTACAGGGTTTTGAATGTACATGCGGAAAATGTCAATGTACACGCTAGCGGCCTACAAGTCTACATTGTCATAATGCACGATCGGAATTATAGATGAATAGATCTGGGGCTATTTTTTAACTATTATTTTTTTGGTCCGTTTGAGATCCGGGGCTATTCATAAAAGATCCGTGGCTATAGCCCCGGACGCCCAGGGCTAACGACGCCACTGTTCAGCACGATGGACGCAAAGCTAATAATTCTAGGATGTATCTAATCCTATGGGCTATTAGGCTATTGTCATTCGACATAACCATCCCATATTCACAGTGACAGTGGAATAAAGCGATTTAACAAGAGGCTTAAAACACTAGTAATTACAGAAACATGAATACCTGGCGAATGAAACAATCAAGGATGTACAGTACCATTTTGCAGTATGACAGGATGCAGCAACACAAATAGACAGTCCAAATCAATGACATTACAGGTACCAAAGAAATAAGAACGTATTCACAACAACAATGTTCCTTCGATGCAGCAACACAAATAGACACAAATAGACATCGCAAACAATGTTCCTTCGACGCTGTAAGCCAGGTGTACTTATACGTAGTTGATCGATTGAAAGTGGAACACAAATCCTTTCCGACTGGGACAGGGCTGCAAAATGGGGGGTTGGTTCCTCGCAATTTCCATGTTTTCTCGAAAAAGGCTTTGCCAGTAAATCTGCCAACAAATCAATTTCTTTTCCTCCATTGTACGTTAAGAAACAACTGGGCGCAGTACAAATCTAAACAACAAATCTAAACAAAAAATCTAACAGAAAGCACTGCATCTACTACATCCTTAGCCTGAACAGTTGCTATTTTTGGGTTTGGTCGACCCTTCCTCACAATTTTCATGTTTTCCCGAAAAAGGCTTTGCCAGTAAATCCGCTACCAAATGCATTTCTTCTCCTCCATTGTGCGTTAAAAAGACAACAGGACTCAGTACAAATCTAAACAAAAAAAATCTAAGAATCTAAACCTCACTAAAGAAAGTTAAAATAAATCTTAGATGTTCCTACATAACATCCTAACTAGTTTTATCTCAGTTAGGTAGCTGGCTCTCCGATCACACCACCTGAAAAATGCGCACGCAGGCAAGCTAGAAGACTGCTACGTGCCAAAGGACAGGCTCATTATGGCGAACTCGAAATCTGATTGTTTGAAGAATATGACAATCAACAACCTTCTCACTATTTGCTTCAACAGAAGATGGGACTAACTCGAAATTCTATAGGTCTCAGGATAGATTTTCACCTGGAGACAGCACATGTGGAAAATCTGATTGGATAAAAGCTCTGATTTATCTGAGCTGCACTGGAAACAGCACAACCGAGGGAGAGAAAAGCAATGAAACTACGTCAGTAGACTGATGGGAACGAACTTTGTAAAATACATCTAGTGTTAATGAAAATATATATTAAATTATAAAAATATAATTTTCTGATTCTGATATCACTAGGCCAGCAAAAAAGGCCTCTGGTCAGCAGCAGTTTTGAAAAATATCTTCTTGTATACCAAAAAATAACTTAATCAAGTCGTCAATGTTTTGTAATTATTAGCGACATAAAATGTTAACTAGCGTGTCATTAATTACCATTTCTGAAATTTCCAACGTAGTTAAAAAATACAACCCCATTACCCAATTATCGTCTACCTTACTATTTTGTTCAATTGCATTATATTTCGTTTTTATTGATGTTGCAAATGACAGAACGTTTTACCTACCTTTCTTGCCTTCTGGTAAAGAAAAAAGACTGATCAACTTAACATTACATGATGTCTGGTCTGTCGCACATGTGATATTTCACCATTTGCAACTTGTATACTCAAGACTGTTTATCAAACAAAGTCAGATACAGGTGACTCAGAGACAGAAAAGTAATCAAGATTTGAACTTCCAGTCAGATTGGTGAATTGTCTTGTTCAACCATCTTTTATCGCAAACATTTGGTCCCAGAAATCAGTTGAATGAAAACAAAAATGGCTGCGCACATAAACAGTAATTAGCCAAACAAGCTCAACATAACCTTCATAAAGGTGTTTTTCACTGATCGTATTTGTCCATTACTAAATATGCAAGAATGTGAATTCATTATTTTTCACCATCTTTAGTGAAATAGTGAATAATCACAAAAATAAAGCCATTATTAACACACAAACCATTGTCTGCTAGTTAGCATATGTTTTATTGATAAAACAAGTGGAGTGATCCTCAGGAAAATAACACTTCTTAGAAGGTTGCTCAATAAATATTCAGTATACTCTTTAACAGTACTACTGCCCTAAATAGTTTCAAAATATAATTTTAACCGGTTGAAATTTTTGTTAGGCTGAAACCCTAACAAAAACAATAGGGTACCTGTACCTACGGTACTTGGTCCCCTAATAATAGACTACTGTATATCATACAAATGATTGCTCTATTTGTTCATTCTTTAAAACACTTAAATATGAAAAATAACAAACTGTTCTGGTGGTTCGTGGTGTCCCAACACCTTACTGAGACACTTCATGTTGGTTTTCTATTGAAAACAATATTTGCACAATATTTTGATTACATTATCATATGTTTCCAATCTGAATAAGGGATTTTAGGCCAATGTTAGAAATGTCTCAACAAAGACCACGCAAATTTCGTCCGTATCCAGCCCATGCATGCAGAAGCGTGTTTGACATGCTCTGCGGAAAGTTATAGGCTTAGCTCATTTACTGAAACTCGTTTGCTTCTTAATTTCAGTATGTTTAAACCTAGTTTAGAAAAATATTGCGTAAAATATTTTGGCTAATATTGTAAGTCGAAATTTGTCATTTCCAACCATATTTCCTAATTAGATAATGCCCATTAAAATATATGGATATGTTGTCCCATTGCATATTAAACGTTGATACACATTTTCTTGGCAAAATATATAGGCACACAATAGTTGGCTATTTAATATACTTTTAATCCATTTATTTATTTGGCATTTTTCCCACCGGACATTTTGGAGCGCTATTTTCATTTGCCGGACAACTAGGCCTACACGTGATACCGGCTAAAAGCCGGCATTTGCTGGCTAAAATAAACTCTGGCCTGGGTAGCTTACGTTGGCACCCCGACTTACTATTAGGCTTACCCCAATATTAGAAAATATTTTAAGTTTAGCCATACAATTTATTTTACTTTCAAATCGTTTTTAGGTCTAACTCTATTGTTGATAAATACACGATGGTGTGAACATATTTAATTGTTTAGGTCATCGGTATGCATTTGCAAGGCTATTATTCGTTTCACGATTTTCAACGGTGGTTTGGTCCATAACCTGACTGTACAAACGTGCGCACACACACCCACACCCATATTCCACCAGGTTTCGTTTTTTAGCATTACACAACTTTTCCAGTCGATTGTTGCCTATGTACCAACGTTTTTGAAATGTGGTGCTGGCATCATATTCAAAGTGGGCATATATTTTTCAAGAAACAATAAAATGTCTCAGTTTCAACATTTGTCTTTGTACCATTTTTTTATTGAATGAAGGGTTTACATGATTGCACATCATTGCAAATCATGTAAAGTGTTTTTCACTTGGTTGCCCATTTTTCATGTCACTAAGTACTCTTAGCTTGTGTTTAGAAAAAAATTATATTCTTAAAAAAAAAATCCAGACAGGAGGGCACTTCGTCAATGGCAGGGCAGAGGGGCAGGGGCAGTTGCTTCCCTTCGCCCCTGTCTGTGCATGTGCCTGGATCGAATCCAGGCCTTGGTTTAGGTTAAATATATCAAGAAATAACCAAACATAATAAGTACTAAAGTAAATCACAGTCATAAAAAGCAAAAACAGAATTCCCTCTGGTCTTAGCAGGACACAAGACACAGTTAATCAAATTAAATAAAAACATTTGAGGTAAGCAGTTACTCGGATTTAACCTTGACTTATATTTGTGACGTCTGCTCCGCATGGCATTGCAACTCCTCTTCCTATCCGGCGCTCCACCTCGCCGGTGTACTAACCACGAGCCGGGGAGGGATGACAGCAGTGCAGCCGGAGGACGCACCTGTTTTCACTCACCCATTAGTTGTGTAATATATTGTGTTCGTTTGCCACTGCACCTCACGGATTATTGTTTCAGTCATACCGAACGTGAGGTGCGTTTTCTGTATTGGACAATAAGAGATCAGATAAAGAATTTAACTGTCTTCACTTGAATTTTGTTTTTCTTTCCAGGTTAAAAACACTTCTCTTTTCACATGCCTATGACTGAGCGCTTAAACTTAACCACACTCTTTAGCTTTTATAGCTTTCTCATAGAATCTCTTACGGAATCTACCAGTTATGTTTTTAGTTTGTTTTTTATATATTATTTCCTTATTCGATGTTTTATTATTATGATGTTTTATTGTTGTTTATTGTATTTATTTGAGTATTTGTTTTTATTCTGTTGTATTTTTATATTTCTCTTTTTCTTTGTAAAGCACATTGAATTGCTTCCATGTATGAATTGTGCAATATAAATACGCTTGCTTGCTTGCTTAACAATATTTTTGTCAAGACAACTGTTATGTTGCTACAGTTAATTTCATTTCATACTTGTGAATTTCTGAACTGAGTCAACATATGTGACAGAATTCGTGATTGGGGGCGTATGTCGCATGTCACTACTTTTCAGGAGAGAAGTTTTTAAGAAGAAAAACATGTTTTGGGTCAATTTGTCTTTTTTGCAGAAATGCCTGCTTGGAGATGTGCACTTTCATGTGACTTAATAACAAACCAGTATGCGAAGTGTAAATACGAATAAAATTAAAAACACAAACCCTTGGTTAACCAGTGGAAAATACAGGACTTTTTGCTAGACATGATTGGCTGAGATAATGAAGGGGCTGGACATGCTTGACATACTGAGTTCTGATTGGTCTGACAAGTCACCGACTTCTGTCATAACACCCGTACATGTTTAATAGTATTGCAACCCCGGGTTTTTCAAAAAGTGAACCACATCAGTGCCCTTAATTTAGCTGGTGTTATCAACAAATCTCAAGTTGTGAGATACTACTTTCTGGAGTACAATGATGCCATGACTCAAAAGATTAATCGGACGATGTAACGAGGACGCGCAAAGAAGACGCATGCTCTCTCTCCCGGCGCGGTGTTCGGTGTGCGTCGTCACCGGCCTTCTAGTCACGCCGCTCCTCCTCCCACGGCACTGTTGTGTCTTGTTATTGCACACACCTGGTGTCCATTCCCTCATTAGGTAACCTATATTAGTTCCTGTGTTCCTGGGCGTCTTTGTGAGGTATTGTTCTACGTTTGGTGATGTATACCTGTGCATTCTGTATTATTGCGCTCGACACTTCCCCTCTTTTGGGAGATCTTTAATACAACTTACCTTGGATAAAGAATCAACTAATACAATTCCTGCGCTTGGCTCCTTTACTTTCCCTGCACACCACTACGACACCCATTCTGACAGAATACCTCACCGAAAAAAGAATGGAGCCAGCAGGAGCCGACCAATTACGTCAGCACAAGGAGATGATTGCGTCCCTTGGGGAGGCCATGAATACCATGGTCCAATCGATGCGGTGGTTGGAGGCGAGGATGTCGGCCGAGCAGGTGCCGGTAGCGATCAGCCCGGCAGAGGTGCCCTTGCCGGCATCACCACTGTCGCAGAGGAGGACCATCCAGCTGAGCCTTCCCCAGGGATTCGAGGGAGCTGCGGAGCACTGTTCCGGATTCCTCCTGCAGCTCGACCTCTGCTTTGCCTTTCTCAACCCACACCCGGGGGTAGGGAGAAGGTCTCGGCCCTTGTCTCTTGCCTGAGGGGCAAGGCATTGGATTGGGCCAACTCCGTATGGTCCGCTAATGGACCAGAGTTGGCTCATTATGAGGCGTTCGTCGGCCTCTTCCGGGCCGTTTTCGATCATTCGCCCGATGGCAGGGAGGTCGGCGAGCGTCTCGTGCACCTCAGGCAGGGGACGAGGAGTGTGCAGGCCTTCGCCCTGGAGTTCAGGACCCTGGTGGCGGGGTCGGGTTGGAATGACAGGGCGCTTATAGATCATTTCCAGTGCCATCTACAGCCTGACGTCCGTAGGGAGCTGGCATGCCTGGGCGCCATGTTGACGTTTGACCAGCTCGTCGACATGGCGATCCGGATGGACAACTTGCTAGCCACCCGCGGATGCACCGGGAATGATCTGCCCCCTCCGGCGCACCCTGTTGTCAGGCCTGAGCCCATGGAGGTGGGAGGCGCCGCACAGAGGGAGACGGTGCGGACTAGGGAGTGCTCTTTTTGTGGGAGGAAGGGGCACTCTGCCTCCCACTGCTACCAACAGAAAAGGCTTGAGCGGAGGAAGCCTGACACCCCTACACCGAGTCAGGTGAGTAGACCACACACACTGTCAGGGCCCTCTGCAAATCACATGACACTCTTGGTGACCTTCCCTGATTTCCTCGCTAATTCTCAGTGTAAGGCGCTCGTAAATTCAGGCGCACCTGGGAATTTTATGGACAGCGGTTACGCACAGAGGTTGCGTATTCCGCTGGTGCCACTAACCACGCCTAGGTCACTTACGGGCTTAGACAGTAAACCTCTGGGTACTGGATTAGTAAAGAACATCATGGTGCCCCTCACTATAACTATCCAACACTCCCATACTGAACAGATTGAGTTTCACATTATTTGTTCTCCTGCTTTTCCGGTGGTGTTGGGGCTTCCGTGGTTATCGGGACACGATCCTACTATTTCCTGGTCGCAGAAGGTGTTGACAGGGTGGCCTCGGGTGTCAGGAGAGGTGTCTAGGTGTTTCCGTTGGTGCGACATCTGTGGAAAGTCCAGACAATGTCTCCGCAGTGCGCATTCCTCCGGAATATGCCGATTTAGCGTTGGTAATTTCAAAAACCATGGCTATCAAACTACCACCACATCGGTCTGGGGATTGCGCGATAAACCTAAAGGTAGATGCTGTGCCACCTTATTGTCATGTGTATCCCCTGTCGCAGGCAGAGACGGCGGCGATGGAGACCTATGTGGCCGAATCCCTGCAGCAGGGGCAGAGCCGCCGTTCCACCTCTCCCGCCTCCTCGAGTTTCTTTTTTGTAAAGAAGGAGGGGGGTTTGCGTCCATGCATTGACTACATGGCGTTAAACAAAATGACGGTACGGTACTCCTATCCTATTCCCCTGATTACCAATTATATCGAGTCAATGCATGGGGCGCGCTTCTTCACAAAATTGGACCTCAGGAGTGCGTACAATTTGGTGAGAATCCGAGAGGGAGACGAGTGGTTGACAGCCTTCAGCACCACCACGGGGCACTATGAATACCTGGTGATGCCGTATGGGTTAATGAATACGCCGGCAGTGTTTCAGTCCTTTGTGAACGATGTGTTTAGGGACATGCTAGGACACGGAGTGGTGGTTTACATCGATGACATCCTCGTGTATTCTGCCACGCGTACTGAACATGTGTCTCTCGTTCGCAGGGTGTTGAGGTGGTTGTTGGAGCATGGCCTATACGCTAAAGCAGAGAAGTGCATGTTCTTCCAGCGAGCCGTTTCCTTCCTCGGGTTTCGCATTTCCACCGGAGGGGTGGAGATGGAGGTTGATCGCGTGTCAGCCATGCGTAATTGGCCCATTCCTACCTCGGTTAAGGCGGTACAGCGGTTTATTGGGTTTGCCAATTTCTACCGTAGGTTTATTCGGGGCTTCGGAAAGGTAGCGGCTCCTATTACATCCTTGTTGAAGGGTGGGCCGAGCCGGATTACCTGGTCGACCGGGGCAGACAACGCCTTTCGCACCCTGAAGAGAATGTTCACCTCTGCTTCGGTTCTGGCTCACCCCGATCCGTCACTGCCGTTCATAGTGGAGGAGGATGCCTCGGAGGTGGGAGTAAGTGCGGTTTTACAGTCGGGTACCCCTCCTAAGCGTCGCCCCTGTGCTTTTTACTCGCGGAAGCTCAGTGAGGCGGAGCGGAACTATGGCGTCGGTGATAGGGAGCTGCTAGCTGTATTCAGAGCCCTGACTGTTTGGAGACATTGGCTCGAGGGAGCAAAACACCCGTTTGTAGCCTGGACTAAACTACCGTAACCTGGAGTACCCTCCACCCCCTCTGGACATCTTGGGGAGGGGTCTGCAGTACCTGGTGGAGTGGGAGGGATACGGCCCGGAGGAGCGTTGCTGGGTGCCGGCGGTGGATATTCTCGATCCGGAGCTCCTCGCCGACTTCCATCGTCGGCACCCTGATCGTCTTGCGCGGCGTCCTCCGGGTCGGCCCCGGGGCCGGTGTGGACGCGCTGCCAGAGCCGCACGTCAGGGGGGGAGTACTGTAACGAGGACGCGCAAAGAAGACGCACGCTCTCTCTCCCGGCGTGGTGTTCAACGTGCGTCGTCACCGGCCTTCTAGTCACGCCGCTCCTCCTCCCACGGCACTGTCATGTCTTGTTATTGCACACACCTGGTGTCCATTCCCTCGTTAGGTAACCTATATTAGTTCCTGTGTTCCTGGGCGTCTTTGTGAGGTATTGTTCTATGTTTGGTGTTGTGTACCTGTGCATTCTGTATTATTGCGCTCCATGCTTCCCCTCTTTTTGGAGATCTTTAATACAAGTTACCTTGGATAAAGAATCAACTACTACAATTCCTGTGCTTGGCTCCTTTACTTTCCCTGCACACCACTACGACACCCATTCTGACAGACGATAATGATGAAATCCCAGACTTTGATACTGTTCAAAACGTTCAGGCAAAATCGAGTCATTTCATTGCAGTGCCAATGGTGGAAAGAAAACGCTGGCTCGTCTTGTATAAAACAACTGTCCATGGATTATACGTACAAGCAAAGGACAACCATGGCAGTTATGATAGCGACAATGAAAGATGCATAGATTCTTGGAGTACTGAAAGCCTTGAGTGTGAAAAGTAGCGAAAAGACTTGTTGCAAACAAGGTCAGCAGACTAAACGCAAACAAAAAAGGACTTTGTATGTAATCAGGGGATATTCATTCTGCCGCAAAACATTCCTACATGTATACGGGTAAGTCGAGCTTTAGCTAACTAGCTACAGATAATTCCTTTTCAAAAAGTTGTCAAAGTCGTTTTTATTGCTAGTTATCTAGCTATAACTACTGACATTACTGTAAACGTTAGCTAGCTAGGTAACAACATTATCTTACCAGCTAGCTAACATTTCCTGGTTTCTAGCTTGTTCGTTGGGTAGCTAGCTTTTCTTCACAAAAGTGAGCAAGTCACTTAGTTTGATAATAAGCTACCTGATTGACCAGTCATTCATCCAGGTGTGAGTGATTATGCCTAATCTATAACCCTATAATGGCTCAGTGGCAGTCCACCTACATTCAAACTATCTGCACTTACATTGCAGCTACTATTTATTATGAATCCTGCTGCTAAGCTACTTTACCTTTCACTGTACTGTTTATACCTGATGTATCAAGTCTATGTGAAAATTATTTTATTTGGTTTGATATAGTATGTGTTTATTAGAGACCAAACAGACCAGTTTAGCACAAGGCCAGAGTGTCCCCATTTGAATACTTAAATGGCTGGGTGGGATTAAGGCCTATGTGGGTGTGAACTACACTGAATGGGCTTGAACAAAGCTCTCTGGCAAGTGTGAATCTTTCAAAC
Source organism: Esox masquinongy (assembly GCA_016801175.1). Lineage (NCBI taxonomy): Eukaryota > Metazoa > Chordata > Actinopteri > Esociformes > Esocidae > Esox > Esox masquinongy. Next base: position 105,009 of record JACXGI010000763.1, on the reverse strand, counting down.
CTCATTTCTCAGAACTAAGCAGAGCAGATTATCAACTTTTAAAGCAGCATATCTTTCCCATAACTTTATTAAACATTATTATATATGTATTATATACCATTACAAAGCTCTGAATCTGGACCTTTATAAAATAAAACATGCTGGGATAAAAGGGCCCCAGGAAATTGCCTCTGGGGCGGCAGGAGTGGAAGAAGAGAGAAAAGAAGAGCTGGATACTGTACCCTGCCTGTGGTGGGTTTTCCATTGCAGTTTTTATTACACTTCTGTCACTTTTTTGTTAATAAATGCCATCAAGGGCCACAAACACTTCCTGTAGAGTATGTATATGTTCATACAGGCCCACAGTGGAAATCAAATTCACAACCCTGGCATTACAAAGCATGTTCTTTAATTGCTCTACGCAGGACCCTATCAGCCTTATGGCCTTTAGAATTGTATTACAGTCAGCTTGGACTGGTTATAGTATCTGTGATCGTGATTTGTATTTAACTACCCCAGTAGGCACTGTAAGATATGCTTATGGACCTGAAACAGAACTGTGGAGTCAAATTAAGTCAGATATCAGGAGTCTGAATCAGTACCTAAGAAGAACGGATGTTATTTTTTGCCGAACCGCGTAAGCGGAGCCGGCCTAGGAGAACGAATGTCTCTTACTGACTGACTGAGCGACCCTTGTTAAATAGCGTAGTGGTTAGTGATGGGGACTACCAAACAACAGGTCCCACGTTTGACTCCTGTCACAGTCAAATCATATTATGCATTAGGATTTGTTCATGATAGACAAAAACTTCGCTGGCTACAACCTTCAGTAGCAATGTTATAGGAAGCCTAAAATAAAACTGTTTACTGCTATTTCTGGTGGAATTTTCAAATTATGCATTAGGATTTGTTCAGGATAGACAAAAACTTTGCTGGCTACACGATTTTCTTGTCTTTCCTCTTGACGAAGAAGTCAGTCATTGTCACCTATAATGATAGTTATTCTATCAATGTCATTCACAAATGAAAGAAAAACGAATGTTGTTGTGCCATGAAATGAAATAGCTTTGGCAGTGTAAAGTTCCTCTTCAGTCTCACTATCAATTGCTCAGTTCTTATGATTATTCCAAGTAGTAAGTTAGTAGATACTAGTAAGCCTATTACTGGCTAATAAGCTGTTAAAACGGCCAGTGGCAAAAGCCATACAGTTCATAGATACTATTTGTGGTGGAGGTAAACTTAATAAGAAACGTAAGTCAGTTGAACACTGCTTAATGGTGTCTGGCAAAATATTCAAACTTGGCGTGATGTTAATGCGTGACAAAATTGTCTAATATGGAAATGCTATACCAACTCATGGCAGATATATAGCTCCGTTGCACCATGGTTAAAGACACAGCCTCTTATGTGGAAGACCCCAGTTCGAATCCAGGGAGGGCAACAACATTCATCACTTTTAATTGCGGGCCAGCTGAAAAGCGCTGATCTGTCCATTAATCAGCTTTGCAACCTTTGTAATGTCAAAATAGCTATGTTGTAGTTTTGAAATGTCCAACACTAACCTTTGCAATGCTGGTTAATTGAGAGTTTGCTGTTTTGTTAGTGTAAGAGTATTTTCAATAGTGCGCTTCACAGTTCAAGTATTAAGGCAAGGGTAACTGATTGCAGGTTGTGGTAAACTGACATTAAAAAATAATCTAGTAGAGCCAGGTGCATTTCTAGGATTTAAAAACCCTTGGGCTTAACCCAGACCCAGAGAACCCCCACCCTTAAACAAAAAACAACTTCAACAGCTAAGTAAACTAATGTGGTGCTTTTCAAGAAGAGCATTAAGATATTGAACTATTGAAAGGCTACATGTTTTTAGTTTGGAATTTTTCAAAAACCAGACAGTGAGTAAACAACAGCTTTATTTATTATTTTGTCAGGTTATTTTGGTCAGATGTCATAACTAGTATTTATTAAAGAAACAAAATTACATAATATGATTTAGGGTGGCAGGGTAGCCTAGTGGTCAAGAGTAATCCAAAGGTCACTGATTGATAATTCCCAAAGTGTTCTGACCCTGAGTAAGATGATGAACCTGATCACTCCCAGGTTGTTGTAAAAATCCTGTATAAAATCAATAAAAATACAGAGACCACTTCACCTTTTTCTTTCCTTTCCAAAAAAGTTGAAAAGTGTTGAGTGAGGAACAGAAGCGTTCAATTTGCAGTGGCCTCTTAATTTTAACCCTTCTGTTCCTCACTCAAAACCTTCCTTTCCAACTTTTTTTGAAAAAAAAGAAAAAGGTGCAGTGGTCTCTTAATTTTTTTCAGAGCTGTATATACAGGTAACTTTCACTTTCTTTTGCCAGTGCTCAACTATAGTAACTACAGTAACTATGGGCTCCTCTACAGTAACTATGGGCTCCTCTATAATATATATATTTAAAGATACTTTAAGCTTGCAAAATACATTCATTTTCTTTTTATTTCTAATGTATCATATTAGTGAGGTTGAAGTTGCATTGCACTAATCAATTTAAAAACTCTAAAATGATATTTGTAGAACACCAAAACCTAGCTAAAAGGACTAATTGCAATGCAAATGTAATAAAAGATTCACAGTACACATAGGAACAGTGACTGTTCAATTAGTTGTCAAGATGAATTGGATAAAATAATTTGAATTATTATTGAAACTATTATTTAAGCTTTTCCCTAGGGAACCAATGTCCTAACTCTGCTGTTTCAGCTATTCCTTAAAATTGCAGTTTTTCTGGCATCTAAATTCATTTTTTAAATGGACCATCAAAAGACCATTGTCTTTACCAGAAAGACCAGAGACTGAATACCATGAAGCCTAGGCCTAACCACGCAAATGAATAAAGCTCACACTTTCAATGCATTTTTCAACAAAAGATGGGTAAACTGTCATGCAAATAAGAAAAGCTAAACCACTGTTTTTTATTAAACAATAATGATATATCTGCATGATATCTTCGGTTTATCTCAACAAAAAAATGTACTACTGAACACCAACTCAATGCTGTTGAAGATGTACAGTTAAGCCCAAAAGTATTCATACCCATGCCAAATTTTGAGCCATAGTGAATTTTTATTTGACCAATAGGTTTCTTCTGGCTGGAAATAACATAAACAAGTGACAAAACACATTAAGACATTGTGCTGGAGATACAAATGAATAACGTAACTATTTCTGTTTTTAGCCATGACTTGCAGTTGACTAGTAACTGAATAGAGAACTACTGCTGTTCAGCTGTTCTCAATTTATAGGTGATTAGAATGCTCTCTCATGGTGGAAATTACAAGACCATTTTAAATAGTATAGAAACTTGCATTTTCTCAAACATTTGCAACAATTTCGAGGGATATGAATAATGTTGGACATGGCATGTTTTGTAAAACTTCGAAAAGAACTGAAATAGTTACGTTATTAATTTGTATCTCCTGCACAATGTCTTACTGTGTTTTGTCACTTGTTTATGTCATTTCCAGCCAGAAGAAACCTATTGGTCAAATAAAAATTCACTATGGCTCAATTTGGCATGGGTATGAATACTTTTAGGCTTAACTGTATATTTGACAGTTTAGGCAGAAATAATATATTAAGCTTTTATTTATTTACACGAACATTCATTTCATTATATTCCATAAGGTACAATATACAGTAGGCCAGGGATGGGCAACTTGGATGGTGGTGGGGGCCACAGAATTTATGTACTGGTCATCAGGGGGCCACAGATTAACTTGGAACACACACACACACCCACACGTCCGTGTATTATATGTAATGATTAACAAATGCATTAAAAGTACACTAGGTCTGATGCTAGTTAGCGTATATCTGGGCAATTTTAAAATATTGATCAACATGCCATTTTCCCACTCTTCTCATCTCTCCTGGGATTCAGCGATTCGCTGCTATGTTACTAAATGCGTTAACCCTTTCAATGCTATAGGTTTTTTGGCTGTTTTCACTAATTTGATATTTTGGCTTGTACAGAGACTTCGGTAATAGGTATCATCAAGTGTTTTATGGCGCAAACATCAGCACACTCTCAGCTACACTTAGAAAGACATCACAACAGCTTTCTGAGACACTGAAATTACTGTTTTATGTGTAAACATGCAAAAGATTATTTTAAGTCAATTTCATGTTTTGTTTCCAGCGTAGATTTTGGTTCCAATACTAACTTTACAAAAAATTTAAGTTCAAACGTGATATATTTTTTTCTCTTTTTTTTGTGTATATATACTTTTACTGTTTTCTAAATCAATCTGAGGGCCACACAAAGGGGGTGGGGGCGACATGTGGCCCACGGGCCGACAGTTGCTTGCTAGATAACACTGTAGTTCCAATGGCAGTGTGAAAAAGTGATAGTGAATGATTTGAAAGGAAGAACGCCTGCTAAAATGATTTGCACAATCTCTGTCTTAGTCTGCACCATAGGGTCTGCAAGTAGCTAGCTACCACCAGTCAAGAATGGAGTGTAAATAGCTACGGTTCTTGGTAACAATCTACACACAAAAGCTGGCAATTTTTTTTTCTTCAGTTTATGTTTTCAATCATTTAGATATAGCTAAAGTGTGTTAAATATTTTAAGAAATAATATAATTTACCAATGCTAGTTAGGACTATTACATGTTCAGAAATCACTACTTTAAGTCAAACTGGAATTTTCACACTGAACGCTTGAGTCCTATCAACACCTGCAAGGCATCGGTACAGAAAGCATATTGAGGAGACGACATTGTTAGGGGTAACTATCTATTTGCTACAACTTTTCCAGACATAATGAGTATTGAAGGTTAGCCTTGTGGAAACAATTATCGCCCCCAGTATTTTCAACCAGACTACCTCTGAGCAAAACTGTTAGTTGCACTGGTCCTATTCGCACTTCATCGGTAAATAATACCAATGCCAAACTTTTTTTTAACCAGAGTGTGTCTATATTTAACGTAGTCGTGGACAAAGAGAATCGACCTAGAAGTGGATTCTAGAAGTGGAAAAACACCTTGCTTACACGTCACCTTCATGATGAAGTCATATCACGCATGTGCGTGACAGCTCTGCGTGTTAAGAATGACCTGCAGCTATCCCTTGTGTTCTTCTATTTCTCCAGAACTTTAGTGCATTTATTGAGAGATGAAGACAAGCTTACTCTAAGCACAGTAAAAATCCTCTCGGTAGTGCGTGTACCCTACTACCAATTAGAAAACTAACATAAATCACAGTAGGCTACATGCACATTTTCGGTGCATAGCCTACGTCTGACGCACAATATTAGGCTAGCCTCGTTAGATCAACAACAAGATAGCATTCTGAAGATAGAAATGACGTATAATAATCCTTTACATTTTTTTTTTACTAAACCCAACACCTAAATATAGCTTATTCAGTATACGAGATATCGCCTCTGACTTTTAACTTGAAGTCTTCTAACTTAATACAGGACTTGTCATCACTTGCATCTTTAGCTTTCAGTTCCTCAGACTTTCAGGCTTAGTCTGTCACACCCGATCTCAGCAACCGAATCGCCTGTTTCCGAGCGCACCCGCAAGACAGAAACAATGTTCTGCATGTAATTAACCTTGCCAGGACTAGAGTTCTTCATTAATTAAATGCTGACGAAGTCAAAACAGCACCTCATTCCTACGAGAATTTCCGAATATCACTTTCTCGTGTAAATTTAACTTAACTATCTTCGATCGAATTGTCTTTATATTATAGGGGAGGTCTGAACTGAATAAAACAGAAAGCCCCGTTACTTCACATTTGTTTAAAATATTTGCATTTCAAATGTTTAGTTGGGCTGACAAAAGCTAAAAATACATGTAGGCTATAGAGCTATATAGCTTAAAATATTTTGCAAATTTATAAGAGACAATGCCTTATAACTGGGATTAGCATAACATGTTTTAGCCTAGTACTTTTCAAAATTAGAAGTGTGCGTAGGCTACACAGGATGAATACTGTAAACAAAGACACTGCGAACATTGCTGTGGCAATGAATGAATCCTGTGTGTCGTTGACTCTTTACACATAATTAATCATTGTGATTTTCACACCTTCTCATTCTTTCCCAAATGACTAGATATTAATTGTGCTTATATTCAATTGAATAAAGAATAGGCTAGATTAATTATAATATAATAAAAATTAATAGTCTAAAACAACGTGTAAGAAAGATCAATTTATTCATGTCATGTGAACAGGAGGCAATGATATGGTAATTTTAAACATTGAAGTCTGATTTTGCTTCACACTAAGCCTTTCACTGTAGATCAGACCAGCATCTGTGTCAAACAGTTTGTCAATGTATGCCCATTGGTATGACTACAGACTTCCTGGAGGTACTGGGGGTACATAGCCATAGGTAGTTGGGGTACTGGTGGTAAATAGCCATGGGTGTAGGAGTACAGGTGGTCAATAGCCATGGGTAGTAGAGGTACTGGGGTACATAGACAAGGGAAGCCTGAGAACACATTTACACTCGCTTAGTCCCCCATCTTCCCACAGGTTTTCACATCTCTTCTTCAAACCTTGAAGGCTTGACTCGAAGTTTGCCAGTCAAATGGATTATTGTAATTATTTCAACTAGCCTACTGAGTACATACTGGAGCAGTTAGTTCAACAAAACAATTACATCATAACGATAACATGAGTTTGTTGAGTTCACTGAGTTTTATTTGAGTTCGTTCATACACTGGAAAGTTAATAAGGTCAGAGGGATTCTGAATTTTTGAATTGAACCTTGTGAAAAGAACCTTGTGAATCTCATACAGCCTTGTCTAAAGCTCCAGTTTTGTACCCCTCTCACTAATTATACAGAATAGCCCAATATCCTGAGCCTGAAACAGACATACAAGCTGTTTCTCATGACCAGGGACATTCAGGATCACCAGTTTGACCGTTGACTGGGCTTTATTGGCCCAGTGGTTCCAGCTGTTGCACCCCTCTGGGTGACTCACACACATGCCTCATTGGTACAGCTCACTCCCTGAATCTTGTTTATATTAAATGTCAGATATAAATAATAACTGAAATGAAGATACTGTGACCAACTGACATTATTGAATTCATACTGCACCTGTCATGCACAAATATTGGTGTTTATTCTATAGATTTCCGATAACATAATGAACATTTTAACAAGGAGATGAATGAGTTGGAGGTGATCCTAAGGTCACTGGAACTTTGAATATCTGAGGAGAATTTGGATTGGTAAATAGTGTAGGCACTGACAATGACAAAGGAAGGGGTCAGACTATGTTCACATCCCCTCCCCCCATCACCACCACCACGCCTTCAGACTAGGCTCGCACGCAAGTGGCTTGTTGTGGGGAATTCCACAAGACAAGGAGACAGAACTGTTATTGTTCTAATTCAGTATTATCCAATCAGGGGTTTTCCTAGGTGTAGTCTATTTAATAATCTATACCTTCATTACTTGCCTGTATACAGTAAACATTAAATTATACATTGATTGGAAACTGACAGAGCTTTGAAAGCCAATTAAATAAACTACTGTATATTTTTTAAAATCACCATATAATACATGTCGTTTTGGTAGGGAGAGAAAACGTTTTTGAAGAAATATATATTTCTGTTATCTAGAAAGATATAAATGATAATATATCTATAAATAAAATATATATTAAATTAAGTTCAGTTTTACTTAAGTTCAGTTTTAGTTATACATTTTTTATTGGGAGAAATGCTTTTTTAAAATACTGACTAATAGTTATAAGAGTTTTACAAATGACGTACTTTTCGATTTAAAATATGCAAATTCAAACATTAGCATATGATAAATGATGTATGTCAGTAAATCAGATAATAATAACTAAAAGAAAACATTTTCGCTGCTAAAACATTCACCAGCTCGAATCCAAGGCACTGACTGTAAGATATATTTGTCCATTAGCCTTCTGAAAGATATGGCAAATATAGGTATAACACAAAAACAGTTTTAGGATGCAAATAGCACATGGTAAAGGTAGGCTACGTGGATAAACGGGTTATTAAAGCGCTGTCCATGGTACTGAAGGCTTAAAACAAGCCTTATAGTGGTTCAGACAGCATGAAACAACATTCAAGACTGGCAACCTGTCAACTTATTTTTCACCAGTACAAACATACACTTAACACCAACAAACATATCTATGTACAAACCCATAGGTCGCGAGTGCGAGACACACCCGTGTGAATGGGGCTGTGAGATGCTCAACAGTGGGTATATCGGATACCCACACAAATACAATGATCAGTGTCATGCACTTTAAGGAACAACCTACAGTAAAATAAAATAAAAACGCTTACCTCGCTGTATTCCTTAATATCTGAGGAATGGGCTGGAGAAATATACTGTAATCACTCTTAGAGCTGTCGATTCAACAGATTTAATTGATGACACTGAATATGCTGCATCAATAACTAGCCTTTACATATAATTCATTTTAAAATGCCAAAATGTAACAACTTCAGATTTCCCCTTAAAATATACAATTATTTGTATGTGTTTATTTTTACAATAGCCATAGCCAGGTGACTTTTACTCAACCGTATTTAAATGATTGTGTCAACAAACGTTTATACTATAGTTCCCATGTCTTATATTGCAAGTTATTTGATGAATACATTCTTAGTTAAATAGATTGATTAAAAGTGTTATATGATTTTATAATTACTTTAAATTATAACCAAACGTTGTGGAGAGCATCTCCTCCTAGCGTTATTAATTGGAAACGCAGCCTCATCCAAGTGTTGTAATTTAACGTGCATTGACGAAGGCATATCAATCAATGAGAAATATGTCACATGTAAAATAGTTCTTATACAATATAGAGGTTATAAATGTGGAAAAACAAAAAAATGTATAAAGTGTACTATACTCCAATGTACATGTCTTATACACGCTAAAGATACTTATTCTCTGGAACAAAGTGAGCCTTATTCCAGTGAATAAGTGAGGCTTATTCTCTCTTAAGAATAAGACTACGAAAACTAATAAACCCATGGACCTACAGCTATTTTTTTATTCATAAAAATAATTAGCAACATTTCATTTACCACAATTAATAATGACCCATATACTAGCCTACTTGTTGGAAAATATATACACCTGAAAATGTAATGACACTAGGTAACCAGAAACATTATTTTTTATTTAAAGCACAAAAAATATGTAGTTGTATAATATTGTAAATTACAATAAGTTTGACCAGTTGTAATTTTCAATAATAATTCCAACAACAATTAAACATAAATATTAATAAACACCGTCATAATATTATGATATGGTAATGGTAGTTCTGTCTATAATAGAAGGTAGCCAAAATCATATTGCTTTTTCTTTTAGGCCTTAGCTTTTTTAGCTAACCATCTAAGCCTATGCCTATGTGCATTTTTTCGCGCAGTAAACTAAGAAATGAAACCAAATACATCGATTTGGATATCCTCGACCATCGCCCTTTAAAAAAACTACACAAAATTGAGTTTGTAGTTGAGTTGAGTTCATAGTGGTGATTGCGGCTACAGTTTCAACGAGGGAAGCAAGAAAACATTTGAACAGCAGAGAGTAGGTGCCCTGTGATGTGTGGATGAGAGAAGCAGAGGGAGGGAAAGTGTTTGTGAGTGTGTTGCGTGCAGGGGGAGGGAGGGGAGCACACACCCTTTACAACACACCAGACGCTGACGAGCTATGATGCTATTTGACACTTCTGTTTATTATAAATAAATTAACCCGGGACAGCAGAAGGCTGTTCACATGTGGAGGGTGGAAGTCCTGGAACTGCTCGATAAAACAAATTAAGTTACTGAACATATTCTGGATTACTTTTATGCCTATTTTCGTAAGTTTGGAGGAATTCATTATTCAGTTATACTTGTAATACTTGTAACCGCTATAAAGAGGTGACCTACTGAACAATTAGCGTACATCTTGCATTACCATTAACACTGAACCACCGTGTTAGGCAGATCAAGAACCACGGACTGATTCAACATAACATTTATTAGTAACTAATAGGCTAATTAAAATAAATGTGTTCTTTTCTCGAGGAAGAAGCGAATTGACGGCAAGGTTGTACATATCCATTCCCATTTTACCTATTAAATATGGCGCAATCGGTTGTGCTGTTATAATAGCTCCATTATATTTTTCTCATAATAATCAGGATTTGCTGTTATTAATCTTTCAGAACTAACTTATGGCTTTCTCTATATAGGCTCCATAATGGCTATGCAGGTTATATTCGAGGAGATGACCCAGCCAACGCCACGGGGTATTTTATTGGCATCTTTGACTTTTCTCTTTGCCATGCACCTATGGCGCAGGATCAGACGCACCTTGGACGTACATGGCCCGCCTGGACCGTTCGCTTGGCCAGTCATTGGGAACGCAGTTGAACTTGGCAAAAGTCCTCACCTCTATTTCACTCGCATGTCACGGAAATATGGGGATGTCTTTCAAATAAAACTCGGCTGCCGGGATGTTGTGGTGCTGAATGGCGACGCAATTAAGCAAGCACTAATCAAAAAGGGATTTGATTTTGCAGGTAGACCGGACTTTGCCTCTTTTAAATACGTTTCCAATGGCGATAGCATGGCTTTTGGTACATTCAGCGAATGTTGGAAAATGCACCGAAAGGTGGCTCAGTCTACTGTTCGGATGTTTTCCACCAGCAACATCAAAACCAAAAAGTCTTTCGAAAACCACGTTGTCTGTGAAGTTAGAGAACTGCTACACATTTTCCTAAAAAAAACGAAAGAGCACCAATATTTCCAGCCGAATACATACTTGGTTGTATCAACCGCTAACATAATGACCGCAGTGTGCTTTGGAAAGAGATATTCTTATGACGACGCAGAGTTCGCACAGGTGGTGGGACGAAATGACCAATTCACCCAAACAGTGGGTGCTGGGAGCATGGTGGATGTGATGCCTTGGCTTCAGTATTTTCCCAACCCTATAAAAACTATTTTTGAAAACTTTAAAGACCTCAACAGGGAGTTCAGTAAATTCATCATTAATAAAGTTGTCGAGCATCGAAAGACCATTCAGTCAAGCACAATCCGGGATATGACAGATGCTTTCATCATGGCATTGGACGATGAACAGGACAGCTCGCCGAGGATTTCGCCAGGCAAAGATTACGTGCCACCCACTATTGGAGATATATTTGGAGCAAGCCAAGACACATTGTCTACTGCACTCCAATGGATCATTCTAATTCTTGTGAGGTAATGCATATTCCTTTTAAATAAAAACAAATGAAATACAAGTAAATTTCCTCCACGTGGTTACATTTTGTAAACAATAGCCTATGCTAGTTAAGAACGCATATGCGTGAAGTGGAGGAATTCTATGGGTAACGTAAAGAAAAGTTAGGCTTAAGGTGGAGAAAGCAGTTTTCCCTGGGTTAAATGACCCTAATGTAATACCATCTAACAAAGAGAAACAAAACGAAAGAGCACTTCTGCTCTGCTCTTTCATTGCTATACATAGAGCTCTTGTGTTCGGCACTTCAGTAGCAGAACTAGGATGTTATGTAATAGTATTAAACAGCAGAAGCGCCCAGGCAGGTATTGGCAGACTAACAAGAGTGGCTCGACAGTTTGTTGAAATCTCGCGTCCGGACAAAAAAGAAAATCTGAGCGGTAGAACACCAGGTTGCGTGTTGCCAGTAAGAGAATAGTAGGCATACTGCAGCTACAGTGGTGTGGTCCGGGGCTTCGGGGGCTGTAGCCCCGGGTCTCTTTAGTTTAGCCCCCGGGCTTTTTGATGGTCCATTTAAAAAAAAAATGGGTTTGCGTAATGATGCACTTTACTTGCGGCCTTGTATACAGACATCTGTTGTCACTGCGAGGACAGAGATTCGGACGTAATTTAGCCCTCGCGTCACAGTCAGATTGCCTCATGTGATAGATCTGAAACGAAATAACCCAGATCGGAGTCTCTCTGTCTCTATAGAAGTAGGCAACTGAGGCTGCTAACAGTGTTTTCTGAGATGCCAGACAAACTGTAATATTAAAACGGTACAGCGATACCGGCATCTCCCAAACTTAAGTTCTCAATAGATAAACTAGAAAGAGCTAAAGATCAGAGAATGCAAGCAGAGAACAGTTCCAAACATGGGGTCGGCAATGTCAGCTCCCTTGTGAAAAGCTTCAATAATATGTATCAAACAAATCCAGATTAAATGCAAGTTATTTACATTCAATTTTGTTTTGTAGATCTGGGTCAAGCCATTAGTCTTTAAATCCTAGAAATACTCCTGATGCTGTAGTTGGTTTGTACAGGATTTATAGGCCTTTTTTTTTTTAATTAACTCAGGTAATTCTTTGGTGCAGTACTGGTTAAAAAATGGTGGATTGTTGTAAAAAATTTAATCCTGTGCAAGCAACTGCAGTATGTCAACTACTATCCTACTAAATACACAAAAAATATTTATCACCATAACTATGTTAATTAACAACTGTAACCATGCTGCCAAAAACATTGCTTCAAGAACCTGCAGGGTATGTCAGATACCTGCTGCATAATTAGGCTACCATAATCATTAGGCTACCAGGAAAACAGATGTACTTAATTGATAATTCCCTCAGAGTTGAGACAGATCTACAGGTGATCTCTATGTTCATCTCACTGTTCGCCTTTGACATTTTCCAATAGGTTTCCTCATATCCAACTTCGTCTCCAAGAGGAAGTGGACAAAGTGGTCCACCGGAGACGTCTGCCCACCATCGAGGACCAGCCGCAGTTACCTTATGTGATGGCGTTCATCTACGAGGTGATGCGCTTTACCAGCTTCCTGCCACTTACCATCCCGCACAGCACCATCGTCGACACCGACATCATGGGCTACACCATCCCCAAGGACACAGTTATCTTCATCAACCAATGGTCCAGCAACCATGACTCCACTAAGTGGACGCAACCGGAGACCTTTGATCCCTTACGTTTCCTTGACCACAGTGGCTCGCTGAACAAGGACCGTGCCAGTAGTGTGCTCATCTTCTCATTGGGTAAGCGACGGTGCATTGGAGAGGAGCTGTCCAAGATGCACATGTTTCTATTTACATCATTGCTGGTGCACCAGGTCAACTTTAGTCCTGACCCGGACAAACCTCTCTCCATTGACTACACTTACGGACTGACCCTTAAGCCCAATAAGTTCTTCATTGCGGTGAATCTACGGGACAGTATTGAAGTCCTGGAGGACGTTTGCCAAAATCCGCTTTATGGGGAGTCTCAGGGGTATTTGGGCATCTCCCAATCAGACAGAGAATAGTGTCACTCTAAACCTTACAAAGACATTAAATGAAGATAAAAAAATATAATGCTTATGTAGATTAATGATCACTCTAATGTGCCACCAGGTGTCAGCTACTGTATAGCTACTCTACATTTATTTATCAACTGAAAACCCTGACAAAAAACCTTCTCATACATCTATTGTGTAATTTCTTCATCAGTGACTTCGACTATGGAACCCCAAAAATGCTACTTTTATAGACTTTTTAAAATGAATTGCTGTGTTGATGTTGGGTAATCTTGAACCCGACAGGACATACAGTCGCTTGCAGTGGGCATCTGAGGTTTATGGTCTTCTTTCACACATAGCGTATTTGCCACTTCATTTAAAGGCTTACTGACTGAGTCAAGTTGATTCAGCCTTTTCACCTGCATCTACTATCTCAACTCAGCTAATATCTTGTGTTCCTTTTATGTTCAAAATACTTATATTTCCAAACAAAATCACAATGGTCCAGACAAGTAATTCCAATTGTATCACTATTATACAAAAATACAGGTTATTTGACAGTGTTAACATTAGCAAAAAATATAAGAAATTCAGAAGAGCAGCCCCACCCTAAATTACCCTAAACATATGCTTTGAAGTTTTAAAGCAAACGTAGGTTGTTACAAATGCTAATGCTAGTGGTTTTTAGTGTAAACAAATTTAATCTGAGTTAACTTATTAATTCAAGGCAATTAACTGCAACACAGTTCCTAATTTACTCAACTGTGGCAAATATGTTTTGACAATACAAAGTTGAATAGACTAGCAATTATTAGGTTTTATAGCATATAATGTATGTATGTAAATAGCAGTATCATCCCCACTATTTGTTAATAAACAATCAATCAAAGTGAGATGATAATACCTTTAATAAGAGTTCAAGTGCCAAAATTGAACAATAATTTAACTGACGGGTGGGACCAAATAAGAAGCCAGTCTTCATACAGCATAGTCTTTTATACATGAGTAACTAGTAGTGTAATAATCAATGTAGTGACTATCTTGATACAAGCTAGTAAGAATACTTACGTGTAGTTATGCTGGACTACTTCAATCTAGGGCCTCTTGAGAAACCCAATTACATACATGCAGAGGCGTCGCTAGGATCACAATACATTCGGGGCTTAGCCCAACCCCCCGCCCCGCCCGGGACAGAAAGTACAGGGTTTTGAATGTACATGCGGAAAAATGTCGATGTACACACTAGCGGCCTACAAGTCTACATTGTCATAATGCCCGATTGGAATTATAGATGGATAGATCAGGGGCTATTTTTTTTATTATTATTTTTTTTGGTCCATTTGAGATCCAGGGCTACAGCCCCGGACGCCCAGGGCTAACGACGCCACTGCATACATGTAAATGTATTACACCACCTGAGAAAATAGTTTAAAGACATTTACTTGGGCAGTGTATATTTATAAAAAAATAAAATAAAAAAACACCACTTACATTTCTTTCAAGTCAGTATTTTCTGTGGCCTCTCTTAGAATGCTAAACTAAAGCCTGTTGTCCTGTGGTATATTCTTCCAGGGATATTGCAGGATTTACCATAACTTTTTGGTTTTGGCAGCTTTTTTTCTTCTTCATGTCCTCGCACAGCTTCAATAATGTTTAGGTCAGTGTTCTGAGGTGGTGAGTCTAATACTGTGAGTCTTCCACCGGCAGACTTCGGCCCCAAGTAGGTGTTAATTATCTTTGTAGAATGTTTGGGGTCGTTATCATGCTGAGAGATCAGGATTTTGCCAATTATTCAAAGATGGACATTTATTGGAAGACTGTAATTGAATGTACTTTGGTGCCAGGTGATACTGCCTAAAGCTAAGCAATCACTTCACTGGATTTTTTTTTATCCTTCAAGGAATTGAAATTTAATATTCATCAGATACAGGCATATATGGGTCTTCCACCACGTTTTCTGTCTTCAACTTACAGATTTTCTTTTAAAAGTCTTTATGACATTTCTCCTAGCCATCTCACAAGATATAATGTACCTTTTTGACAACACAAGAAGTTATCGCTACCTTTTTTTTGTAGTAATGTTTATTTGTATTTATTTTAACTTTATATATAAATTTTGGGAGCAAATAAACACTGTTTATCAACCTGTTTTATGATTAAAGTAATAGTCCAGTGCTTACATACTGTATTTCTCTGAAATATAACCTTCAGCAACTTATAATTTAAGTAAATGTAAAAGTAGGTTACATAAACCTTTGTGTGTTGATATATTCTGGGAGTACCCCAAATACAGAATTGTGTGGCCATACTGTATACTGGTAATGAAGAGTTGACTGCTGATTGACCAGATCCTTTACCTGGTCTCTGATTGGCTTGATTTTTCTCAGAAGTACTGTTGATGCCAAATTGTTTCTTCCCATTCAAATTTGACAATGAAGAGGTACATTCAACATATTTACCCTCCAGCAACTGTAGTTCCTGCATATTCAAATACAATTTCCCGTAAAGAAAATCAAACTGGGAAAAATTAATGCAGAACATATTCATATAGAATGAGATTGATATGACTACATGAACAAACATTTTTGGGAAAATCCAGGCAAAAATGGGTTACTAGAAATCAGAACACTGAGCAGTAACTTTAAATTTATGTTGGTCCTTCCAGGGCTAGACAGTGAAACAATATAGGCAAGATTACACTGGGTACAATGTTTGATATTGTAGCCTTTTCTCTCTGAAAAGCTGTAACTACAGATTTACTGAACTGAATTAATTGTTTAGTGTTGCAAAATGTTTTATTTTCTGTTTGTATTATGTTCTACTGTTCAGAAACTCGAATCTCCAAAAGGCTGCTTTGCAAAAGTTATTTACCTACACCATGTAATTTAATTTTATACAATGATTTATTCTCCTTTATGTTTTATCAACTTAAGAACATAATCATAAACGTACTATATTTCATGATATTGTATAGATTGAAAAGATAACATTAAGTGCATAAGAGTTATATGTGATATTGAAAAGTAATAATAAATTAAAGGACTTTTTTCTTGTTTGATTTGTAGCTATTGTATATGAGAGGCAGTAAAAATATGTTGAATTTTGTTTTCATGGTAACACATGCCTCAGAAAAATAGATATATTGTGACTATATTGTATCTAACCAGTTAACCGGAGTTTAGTGTGGGCAGTCAAAATAAATGTTTTGTCTCACTGACCAAAAATACCCTGTACTTGATAAGCAAGAAGCTTGCATCTAGACAGGCATGCTGGATTCACAAATTCATGTTACACAGAATAGAAGAGTCAAAGAAAAAGGTTTGCCTCAGATGTCATTGTGAAGGATAGCGAGAACAAAAAGAGTAAATACACCGATCAGCCATAACATTACAGTGGATATAAAAAGTCTACACACCCCTGTTAAAAGGTTTTTGTGATGTAAAAGAATGAGACAAAGATAAATCATGTCAGAACTTTTTCCACTTTTAATGTGACCTATAATGTGAACAATTCAATTAAAAAACAAACTGAAATCTTCGAGGGGGAAAAATGAAAAATAAAAACCTTACAATAACCTGGTTGCATAAGTGTGCACACCCTCTTATAACTGGGGATGTGGCTGTGTTCAGAATTAACCAATCACATTCAAACTAATGTTAAATAGAAGTCATTACACACCTGCCATCATTTAAAGTGACTCTGATTAATCACAAATAAAGTTTAGCTGTTCTAGTAGGATTTTCCTGACATTTTCTTGCATCTCAGAGCAAAAGCAATGGTCCGCAGAGAGCTTCCAAAGAAACAGAGGGATCTCATTGTTGAAAGATATCAGTCAGGAGAAGGGTACAAAAGAATTTCCAAAGCATTAGATATACCATGGAACACAGTGAAGACAGTCATCATCAAGTGGAGAAAATATGGCACAACGGAGACATTACCAAGAACTGGACGTCCCTCCAAAATTGATGAAAAGACGAGAAGAAAACTGGTTAGGGAGGCTTCCAAGAGGCCTATAGCAACATTAAAGGAACTGCAGGAATTTCTGACAAGTACTGGCTGTGTGCTACATGTGACAACATGTATTCTTCATATGAATGGGCTATGGGGTAGGGTGGCATGACGGAAGCCTTTTCTTACAAAGAAAAACATCCAAGCCCGGCTGAAGTTTGCAAAAACAATCATCAAGTCCCCCAAAAGCATGTGGGAATATGTGTTATGGTCTGATGAAACCAAGGTTGAACTTTTTGGCCATAATTCCAAAAGGTATGTTTGGCGCAAAAACAACACTGCACATCACCCAAAGAACACCATACCCACAGTGAAGCATGGTGGTGGCAGCATCATGCTTTGGGGCTGTTTTTCATCAGCTGGAACCGGGGCCTTAGTCAGGGTGGAGGGAATTATGAACAGTTCCAAATACCAGGCAATTTTGGACACCTTCAGGTGTCCATTAGAAAGCTGAAGATGAAGAGGAAGTTCACCTTTCAGCACGACAACGACCCAAAGCACACATCCAAATCCACAAAAGCATGGCTTCACCAGAAGAAGATTAACGTTTTGGAATGGCCCAGCCAGAGAGCCCAGACCTTAATCCAATTGAACATCTGTGGGGTGATCTGAAGAGGGCTGTGCACAGGAGATGTCCTCGCAATCTGACAGATTTGGAGCGCTTTTGCAAAGAAGAGTGGGCAAATATTGCCACGTCAAGATGTGCCATGCTTATAGACTCCTACCCCAAAAGACTGAGTGCTGTAATAAAATCAAAAGGTGCTTCAACAAAGTATTAGTTTAAGGGTGTGCACACTTATGCAACCAGGTTATTATGAGTTTTTTATTTTTTATTTTTCCCCCTCAAAGATTTCAGTTTGTTTTTCAATTGAATTGTTCACGTTACAGGTCACATTAAAGGTGGAAAAAGTTCTGACATGATTTGTCTTTGTCTCATTCTTTTACATCACAAGAACCTGGCATTTTAACAGGGGTGTTTAGACTTTTTATATCCACTGTATGACCACTGACCGGTGAAGTGAATAACACTGATAATCTCGTTATCATGGCACTTGTCAGTGGGTGGGATATATTAGGCATTAAGGGAACATTCTGTCCTCAAAGTTGATGTGTTAGAAGTAAGAAAAATGGGCAAGCGTACGGATCAGAGCGACTCTGACAAGGGCCAAATTGTGATGGCTAGACGACTGGGTCAGAGCATCTCCAAAACTACAGCCCTTATGGGGTGTTCCCGGTCTGCAGTGATCAGTACCTATCAAAAGTGGTCCAAGGAAGGAAAAGCGGTGAACCGGCTACAGGGTCATGGGCGGCCAAGGCTCATTGATGCATGTGGGGAGCGAAGGCTTGCCCGTGTGTTCTGATCCAACAGATGAGCTACTGTAGCTCAAATTGCTGAAAAAGTTAATACTGGTACTGATAGAAAGGTGACAGAACACACAGTGCATTGCAGTTTGTTGTGTATGGGGCTCCGTAGCCGCAGACCAGTCAGGGTGCCCATCCTGACCCCTGTCCACTGCCGAAAGCACCTACAATGGGCACGTGAGCATCAGAACTGGACCACGGAGAAATGGAAGAAGGTGGCCTGGTCTGATGAATCACGTGGATGGCTGGGTGCGTGTGCGTTGCTCACCTGGAGAACATATGGCACCAGGATGCACTATGGGAAGGAGGCATGCCGGCGGAGGCACCGTGATGCTTTAGGCAGTGCTGGTAAACCTTAGGTCCTGCCATTCATGTGGATGTTACTTTGACACGTAACACCTACCTAAGCATTGTTGCAGACCATGTGCACCCTTTCATGGCAACGGTATTCCCTGATGGCATTGGCTTCTTTTAGCAGGATAATGCACCCTGCCACAAAGCAAAAATGGTTGAGGAATTGTTTGAGGAACACAACAATGAGTTCAAGGTGTTGACTAGGCCTCCAAATTCCCTAGATTTCAATCCAATTGAGCATCTGCGGGATGTGCTGGACAATCAAGTCCAATCCATGGAGGCCCCACCTCGCAACTTACAGGACTTAAAGGATCTGCTACTAACGTCTTGGTGCCAGATACCACAGCACATCTTCAGAGGTCTAGTGGAGTCCATGCCTAAACGGGTCATGGCTGTTTTGGCGGCAAAAAGGGGACCCACACAATATTAGGCAGGTGGTCTTAATATTATGGCTGATCGGTGTACACTATATTACTTTTATCAGCCTGTGCTATAATTCATCCTGGTCACTAGCATTCCATTCATGAACGCAAATACACTACCACCTGAGGAATGTCCAGCAGGATCTCAGAAAAATATTATTATTGTACGGTTTCTCACTCCATTGAAAAGTGCTTCTATATAAACCCCTCATGAGACAAAATTCATGAACTTTGGCACATATATAGAGTCCAATAATAGAGTTGTGAGGTTTTGATATTTGGAAAGCAAAAACAACAAACCATATTTCAACAGTAACAACTATCTATGGGATTTTACTGTAGTTGTAGTAATACATTTAATTAAGCAATATGGAGTGCGTTTTTTTTAACACCATCTCCCCCAATGTGGTTCTTAGAGACTTCTATGAGCATATTGATAGGGACAACAATGTCAGATCTGACCAACATGCCCATTTGATTTGGCTAACAGCAGTATTTCTTTTGTGTTTTGGGGGAGATGGTGTTAAAAAACACATTCCATATCACTTAATTATATGTATTACTACAACTACAGTAAAATCCCATAGATGATTTTAATTGGGTAACATCAAGGGAAGCCAATACTATTTTCAGTAGTATTGACACACCAAAATGTCTCTTTTCTTCAGTAGTGTTTAAGCACAGAGGTTGTAAAATCTTCATCGAATACATTTTTTAAATACAGCCCACTTCCAAAGCAGTATAACATTTTCCTCTGTTTGCTTCTATTTTCTTGTCTGCAATGTTGTAAACCAGCATTGAGACTAGCAGCTCTCTGGAAAACATTTCCAGTTCAAAGACAGTGGACTTCGCTAACCATGCACCTCACTAACCATGCCTTCAACAAGATTATGGGAGGAGGATTCTGAAGTGTAACATCCAATAGAAAGTGTAACGCTTGGAAGCCAGTGCTCCATTCGCCAACTCTTTTTGAAACACCATTTGAGACCATTGGAAACCCAAAACATTCTTGTTTTTAGGTAGAATACTGGTGTTTGGTACCAATGGAACCAGGAGTAAGTAGTGGGCAACCAAAGAACTGAGTTTATACTGGCCAGTAAATATGAGTTCAAGTGGGATTATGTATTTTTGTTGTGTGTTTGTAGACCCAGAGCAGAGCTATTGCATGCCAGTCTATGTAATGTTGAGATGTTCTGAGACATATAGCTGAGATTGTATAATTTCTTTCCTTTTTGATGGGGAGCGACATACCACCTTTTATTTATTAGTTTCGAAATTGTTTTGGGATTGTCATTGTCAAAACAAACTTTAAAAGCAAGCCGAATTTTGTTTCATTAACTCAATATTTTTGGGATATGAAGATGTAAAGGGTAGCTGATAAAACAACATTTATGTGGGTTTGTTGAATTGTAGTAAAATCCAGGAACACCCCCAAACCAGTTATTTGCACATCCACCTGTTGCTGTTGTCTGTAGAGGGGGTGTTCCACAAACACAGTAACTTCAGAGAGTAGGTGTTTCCAGACTAAAACATGCTAGAACATGCAAATATTACCCAAGTGGATTTTGATAGCTCATGCTTCGCTTTACTTCTTTTTTAGGTTTGGCCCACTATCCTTCCCTCAGAAACCACACCTTGGGGGCTATCTTGGTTTTATAACCTTAACTGTAAGTCACTCTGGATAAGAGTGTCGGCTAAATGTCAAATTTGTCAAATTTGAATGTAAACAATCTTTGGTTATGTGTTAATCATGTCTAAAATTCTCAATTAACCACAGTTTTTAAACAGAAAAGAGTAATAGTGGTATTGACATATTGTGTGATTAAAAACCCTACATTCCACAACAAAGAATGTGCACCTCAAGGCAAGACAATTGCCTCCATGCTATGTGGTGAGCAAGATGACCCAATCCTTGATAGCGTGAATAATGATAGTGTGGTTTTGTGAGTCATTGTATTACAATTTCCCAGTAGCCAAAAAGACTGACACGCATGTCCGTGATGGCCCAATCATAAAAAATACCAGCAGTGTGCACATCGCCAAAGGTTTTCCAGTAAACCTTATCTTCCAGATCAACTACTGTAAAAAAAAAGATTTTCTCAAAGGGCAAAAACATATACAGTGGATATAAAAAATCTACACACCCCTGTTAAAATTCCAGGTTCTTGTGATGTAAAAGAATGAGACAAAGATAAATCATGTCAGAACTTTTTCCACCTTTAATGTGACCTATAACATGAACAATTCAATCGAAAAACAAACTGAAATCTTTGAGGGGGAAAAATAAAAAATAAAAAACACAATAACCTGGTTGCATAAGTGTGCACACCCTTAAACTAATACTTTGTTGAAGCACCTTTTGATTTTATTACAGCAGTCTTTTTGGGTAGGAGTCTATTAGCATGGAACATCTTGACGTGGCAATATTTGCCCACTCTTCTTTGCAAAAGCGCTCCAAATCTGTCTGATTGCAAGGACATTTCCTGTGTGCAGCCCTCTTCAGATCACCCCACAGATGTTCAATTGGATTCAGGTCTGGGCTCTGGCTGGGCCATTCCAAAACGTTAATCTTCTTCTGGTGAAGCCATGCTTTTGTGGATTTGGATGTGTGCTTTGGGTCGTTGTCGTGCTGAAAGGTGAACTTCCTCTTCATCTTCGGCTTTCTAACGGACACCTGAAGGTTTTGTGCCAAAATTGCCTGGTATTTGGAACTGTTCATAAATCCCTCCACCCTGACTAAGGCCCCGGTTCCAGCTGAAGAAAAACAGCCCCAAAGCATGATGCTACCACCACCATGCTTCACTGTGGGTATGGTGTTCTTTGGGTGATGTGCAGTGTTGTTTTTGCACCAAACACACCTTTTGGAATTATGGCCATAACACATTATGGCCATAACACATATTAGACCATAACATTTTCCCACATGCTTTTGGGGGACTTGATGTTTGTTTTTGCAAACTTCAGCCAGGCTTGGATGTTTTTCTTTGTAAGAAAAGGCTTTCCGTCTTGCCACCCTACCCCATTCATATGAAGAATACGGGAGATTATTGTCATATGTAGCACACAGCCAGTACTTGCCAGAAATTCCTGCAGTTCCTTTAATGTTGCTGTAGGCCTCTTGGAAGCCTCCCTGACCAGTTTTCATCTCGTCTTTTCATCAATTTTGGAGGGACGTCCAGTTCTTGGTAATGTCTTTGTTGTGCCATATTTTCTCCACTTGATGATGACTGTCTTCACTGTGTTCCATGGTATATCTAATGCTTTGGAAATTCTTTTGTACCCTTCTCCTGACTGATATCTTTCAACAATGAGATCCCTCTGATGCTTTGAAAGCTCTCTGTGGACCATGGCTTTTGCTCTGAGATGCAACTAAGAAAATGTCAGGAAAATCCTACTAGAACAGCTGACCTTTATTTGTGATTAATCAGAGTCACTTTAAATGATGGCAGGTGTGTAATGACTTCTATTTAACATGAGTTTGAATGTGATTGGTTAATTCTGAACACAGCCACATCCCCAGTTATAAGAGGGTGTGCACACTTATGCAATCAGGTTATTGTAAGGTTTTCATTTTTTATTTTTCCCCCTCGAAGATTTCAGTTTGTTTTTCAATTGAATTCTTCACACTATAGGTCACATTAAAAGTGGAAAAAGTTCTGACATGATTTATGTTTGTCTCATTCTTTCACATCACAAAAACCTAGCATTTTCACAGGGGTGTGTAGACTTTTTATATCCACTGTACTTTTACTTTTCCAACAATGTGAATGCTAAGATAATTTAGCCACCTAATAATGTCCATGAGCTACTCATGTCACATAAATCAGTCTGGCATTTGAGGATCATGTGAGAAGTATATTATGAAAGATTATAGTAGATGCAGCAGAGTTCAGGGTCTATTCCTTTTAAATCCAGTAAGTAAAATTCTTTAACAACTTCAGATTTTTGCCACAGGAAGTCAAGAATGACATTATCTATAAACAGTACCAACCAAAAGTTTGGAAACACAAACTCAAACAAGATTATTTCTTTATTGTAACATTTTACACATTGTAGCGAACACAAAAACTAAATAACACATGGAATCATGTAGTAACCAAAACAAGTGTTAAACAGACCAAAATACATTTCATATTGTAGATTTGTCAAAGTTGCCACACTATGCCTTGATGATAGCTTTGCACACTCAGCATTCTCCCAACCAGCTTCATGAGGTAGTCACCTGGAATGAGTATTGTAGCAGGAAATGGCTGTTTTTCAATGGAATATCTACATAGGCATACGGAGGCCCATTTTCAGCAACCATCACTCCAGTGTTCCAATGGCACGCTGTGTTTGCTAATTCAAGTTTATCATTTTAAAAGGCTAATTGATCGTTAAAAAACACTTGTGATTATGTTAGCACCACTGAAAACTGTTGTGCTAATTTAAGAAGCAGTAAAACTGACCTTCTTTAGACTAGTTCAGTATCTTCAGCATCAGTGTTTGTAGGTTAGATTAAAGCCTCAAAATGGCCAGAAACAAAAGAACTTTCTTCTGGTTGCTGATAATGGGCTTATGTACACCTATGTAGGTATTCCAGCAGTATGCCTATCTTCAAAGATCATTAACTATATTTGAAAGACCATTTTTTGGAAGTACAAAACATTCTTCCAAATGAAGGAAAGTGCAAGTTTCTCTGCTGAACCTTTTATAACATTTGCAGAGCCAACTAATGGTAAATTCTCTCAGTATCTTGAGCTCAGGGAGAACTAGTCATAAAAAGACCTCTCCTCAAGCTTAGATACTGGTCTCAGGGAATTTTAAGAAATGGCCAGAGCCACTTCACTGACCCACATCTGATTATGGCTGCTGAATTAAACACTGATGAACACATTAACATTTTTTTCAGTACACTTAAGTCAAATTATGTGGAATTAGCCACAGGATTAATTCTACAAACATGGAATATTGTACTATCTTGTTGAGGCAAGTTCTACAAATTTTGTTGAAATAACTGAAAACAACATTTGTCTCAATTTCTTTTTAGTTATTTTTATACTGAACAAACACTTGTGTTGCTTCAGGATGTAGTTCTTTAGAGGAAATACGTGCAATGGCAATACCCTGAAACATGACCAGACTGGAGGAAAGTTGGACTGAATTTGATCCAGTGACAAATTCCAAATGGCTCTGGAACAACTCAACTGTCTATACACAAAAAGGGCAGGTGGGGGGGGCACTTACAAATGCAACACAACAATACCTTTGATAGTTAAGCAAAAGAACTTGCTTTCATACATTGCTATTCCATTATATTTGAACTGAGACCAAAGTGAACACATGGACAACAATACAATGAAGATCAGCTAACTGCTTTTTAAACATGTTCTGTGTTTTACAATGTATACTGCTACATAATCTCCTCCCTCTCACAGCCACGCGCACGTGCACACACACAGACAATATTTGGGGCACATACAATATCCTGATTGCACATATTTATTGACTTATGACAGAGGCTCAAGTTCCATTGATCAGTACAGAAGTGTCTAGAGCCATTCATTTTCATTTCTGTATATAGGACTTGCTTAATGTCTATAGCATATTTTATGTACTACATTTCATTTACATTTCAAGCATAATTTACTTCACTGACATTTGTACAGCCCTAGATGAAACATGAACATACATTCATATTGCTGTAATATAGAAACATTGGAAATCTGTAAACACCTTTTTTATTTTTTTACAATTGTGGTATGCAGTATGCATTAGGTAATTGGTCAACAGAAGGCTAAATTATACAATAAGTAAACATTAAAATGAACACATTATATAGCCCATGTCTTCTCCCTAATTTTTAAAACTAAAAACAAATTTTACAAATGTTTTCTAAAAAAAACAAAAAAAACACTAATTTCTGAAGAAAATTGGGACATAAAATCTATCAACTTTGATTTACAATCTTTGATGATGCCCATTGCACATGGCTATTAGGCTATAGGGTCTAATTACAAATTAAATTCTTGGCTCAACAATGTCCTCTAGCTAGCTGGAATGTAATGTGATAAGCACCATGACCTTGTGTGAAGAAACCATAAGAACCACATAATCCAATTTCTTTCCATTTCAACTCCTTTACCTTGTGATCATGAACCTTATACAGTAATAGAACCATAACATCTGGCTGTCTACAGCAGCAGAGCTACACCACTGGCCCTGAAATAGCACCCCTATTCCTTATCCATTTCTCATTGGACCATCTATTCCCATTAAGTTAATTTGTGCCCTGGTCAAATTTAGTGTACTCCACATGGAATAGGGTGGCATTATTATAGTGGCTCTGAAAAGTATTTGGACTTTTTCACATTTTATTGCGTTATAAATTTAAATCAACATTAATTTAATCAAGAGTGCTATTGTACTGATTAACACAAAAAAGTCTATAATGTCAAAGTTAAAAAATAAAATCTGCCAATTGTTCTACATTTATTACAAGGTCTATGGCAACTCCAAAGGAGTTACAATCTTCTATGGCTATGTTGGGACCAGGGTGTGGCAAATTCAAGGACTTTTTCAAGCACTACATTGCAATTGTCGAGCACTACATTGCAATTGTCAATTTGTAATTGTCGCATCATAGAACAGTTCCTACAAAAGGTATGCAGTCTCCAAAAACTATGGATTACCATTTCAAAATTTATGGGATTACATGGCTCAGATCATCTAAAGAAAAGTTAATTTGGTTCCCAAAGGCCTCTCATTTCGAAATGCATATAACCCTAGAACATTTAAAATCTTAAAATGGTTATATAAATTTAAATTCTCCATTGTAATGTTCTTAAAGTAAGTTACCACTATAGTTGCAATCAGCTTGCTGGCTGCTCCGTTAACAGATTCCACCCACTAGTGGAATCTGTTACAAGTCATAAATTAGCGTAGCCAGTTCAGCCAGGAAGCCCGAGCGGTAATTGCACCGCGACACATCAGCTGATATCTGATCGCCGCTATTACAATACCAGATTAATTGTCAGGTTACTCATTCTGATATGCTGATGGTCGTACTAGCATGTGGGTGCAAATCTACCCACCACCCCTGCCTCCACCTGTTTGGTTCTGTGTTTCCTTTGTGGTGGGATTGGTACTGCGTACCTTGCTCATTGCCTACAGGGATTGCTATTAATAATATTACGGTGATGTTATTGTTGGTAGTCTTGTATACGAGATCATGTGATGGTAGTGAGCTACCTCAGATAAGCAGAACCCCTATGCCAAGATGTTGAATGTACATTGCTGTGCATAAGTTCTCCAATAAATGGTTCAACTAATATGTGGCGTTTTCTGTCTGAACCCTTGGTTACCCATTAGCGTTCATTGCAAAACAGAGGAAAAAATATCTTACTACTTCAGGATGCACATTTAAACCTCCACGTACGCCCCCCTTTCATTATCAGTTATTGTTAAGGGGTCCTAAAAGGTGACCTTTTTTCACTGGAATGGGAAAAATCTTTTTTAGAGTGATACATATTGTTCTTACTTAGTGTACTTTTGTTACAATACCAACATACTAATAATATGATGCCACAACAAGTATCATTATACTTGGTGCCAATACAGCTGTTAGTCCCCTAGGATACACATTTACATTTTCGGTAAGTTCTGTGCCTGTGTTACACAAAAACTTCACACAGTTTACTTTTTAGCAGTATAGGCTACTGCAAACAAATTAAGATGATCTCATATCCCAAGGCTTACCTGTGATTTGGCAGCATTAGAATCCCAACAACCTATATTTTGTTCTGGCAAATGGAAAACGCTATAATAACATTTAGTTTTCAGTCCAGGCTCCTCCTCACACACACAGCTCACACACAGCTCTCAAATTCTCAAAAGTTAACAGCGGACAAACAGAATTTCACAAACACCAGGAAAATAAGCATCTGAGTTAAACTGACCAAAGTAGAATGACTGAATCTCATTACATAAAATGTGCACACATTTGGTAAGGGGCTGCATGCAAAGCCTTTACTTCTGGCCTGTGCTCTGGGTTCAGGTGAAATGCTAATAAATGAGATTACATGGTGCGTGTCTGGCTGGCTGTTAACATGTAATATAACTACTTGTAGTTAACCATGCATTGTTATGCATCTGCCATCAGGCTAGCACCTTGTACAAGTCCTGTGGGAAACACTGTGCATTCTTCAACAACTGCCCGGGCGCTTGACTAAAGTGGCCTTCATGGGAGAGTGGCAAAAAAAAGCCACTGTTGGAAAAACTGACATCATCTCTCAGCTAAGGTTTGCCATAAGGCATGTGGGATTCTCTGAGACCAAATGGAGCATTCTAGGTCTGATGAGACCAAAATAGGCACAAGGATGATACCGCACATCCTCCTGAGAACACCATCACTACCATGACACATGGGGGTAGCAGCAACATGCTATGGGGATGCGTCTGTGTGTGAGGACCAGAAAAGCTTGTGAAAATGGAGGAAAAAATGCATGCAGCAAAGTACAGAGAACTCCTCAAAGAAAATCTGTAAGACACCTGGGATTTGGGAAAAGATTCATCTTCCAGGCAGGAAATGACCCAAACATACAGCTAAAGCCAAACAGGTCAATGTCCTGTAGTGGCCTAGTCAAAACTCAGACCTCAGTCCAATTGAGAATAGGTGGAAAGAGTTGATACCTGTTGTTCACCAAAGGTCCCCATCTGACTTGACGAAGCTGGAGCAATTTTGCAAAGAATGGGCAAAAATTATTGTGTCCTGATGGGAAAAGCTAGTAGAGACTTATCCAAATAGGTTAATGGCTGTAAATGATGTAACTACCAAAAATTTACTGAAGGGGGTGAATACTTATGGAATTATTTTCCGTTTGGTATTTCTTATTAATTTAGAACAAATTTTAGATGTAATTTTTCTCTTTGACATTATGCAATCCTTTGTGGCAAAAACCCCTAACTAAATCCATTTTCATTTCATGTTGTAACACAAAATTGGGAAAAGTCCAAGGGGGGGAATACTTTTGAGAGCTACTGTAGTTATGTATAGAATTGTGGAGGGTGAAAAGGGCAAAAGGTCACTCGGTGGTCACAGTACAAGAGACAGTTGTATTTGGGTTGCTCTCATCTTTGAATTGGTTGTTATTGTCACCTGAATGCACTGAGGCAGACAAAACAAAAACAGGACATGAATGGTAGAAGGGAAGAATCCCACCCATGGAACACCTTCATAAAACAACAGGTCTTTATAAGCTGGGAAACTGAAAAGTTTCTTATGACAAAGTTTCACTTGTTTGTGCAGCTTTTAGGCTAGCTAGGCTACATCCGGGGGTAAGAAATGAACCAAGATTAATCATTGATACAGAATGGGTTGATACAGGAGATCATTCTCATTTTTGGAACCGACATCATGGTTAGTACAATTATTAAAATATTTACACAATTTATTTTATAGGTCCCCAAAAACTGTGTCAATGTGAGGTGGTAAAAAAGATATATCCCATCGGGACCAAGACCATTGATTGACTTACATCAAACATATTAATGAAGAATGCAATTTGTGCCTGCTTGTTGATAGGTTTAGCTGTCACTTTTACTGTAAAACCATTCAGTAAACAGATGTCAAAACACAAGGATATCTGTTCTCATAAGACATTATGATATGTGAAAACGCTGTTCTCAAGAAAACTCTTGCCTAGAAGGCACAGCCAATCCATTAATCTCCAATTTCAGTAAGTATCTATGTGGGTTAGGTATTTCAGACTGTCAGTGTTTCCATTGAAGGTACAGTCCCAACAGTAATGAAGAAAGACATGGATTGGCTTCCATTCCACAATGTCCTCAATAAACACTTAGTGTAGGGACAAGGGAGTCCAGCTCATTCTGGGCCTCCTCATCCTTGGACAGCGAGAGGAAAGAGAAAAATACCTATTTTAGAACCACAATGATAATAAATGCGAGAAAACTATGACGAAAACAAGGAAGTTATAATAAAGTCAGCACCCACTTCTTTGGAAACAGTTTCCATGGAAGAAGCAGCGTCGCACATCTTCCTGGCCTGACCTTTCTGTCCCAGGTCTCTGTAGCACTGACCAATCAAAAACATTTATCATCATCATCACATTCATCATGGTGCACCTAAACAGTATGTTGATAACTGGATACAGATGAATCAATAAATGGAAAATTTAAAACAATATAAACCATTCAGGCTTACCTTGGCTAAAAATACATAATTTAATTTTGAGTACTTGGGGCGGATCTCCTCCACCTGTAAAATAATGAAAGTATAATAAAAACAATGTATTTGTAAGTTTGTATGTTTTTCTGGAGTAAAGTCTAGATTGGACATGACATTTTAACTTGAGTCCTACTCATGGCTAACACATTCACAACAAATAGTTTTTGCCATAACCACAAAATAAAAACAAACAATAAGGGCAAAAGTGGGAGAGGTCCGAGGTAATGGAAAACATGATGTTTGTTTTTTACAATAAAGCATCAAATTTGCGAGGTGGCATAGAGGAGTTGACTCAAAGTGATGCACCATGCCAACTGCGCAACTGAGACTACCCATTTACAGCTCTTTTTGTTTTGTTTGAACAATCAATGCAACAGGAAACACAATTAGAAACACCTGGAAGCCAAATCTCTCAATGCTCACATAAAATGTGAAAAAAGTTCAGGTTGCCACGGTGCCTTCATGGCAGCCTAGGCTGATTGCTCTGGTATTTTTCTTGAATAACTTTCTATTTTTGAGTTGATAATCAAATGCTGTTCAGTTGTATCTAATAACTTTTTTCTTTCAAAATTAAAAATTGAACAGAAATTGTACTTTTCTGCAATCAACTCATTGGAGCTAGTTGATTGTTTTCTTTTGAATATTTGTATTGAAAATCTGCACTGAGGTTTCACCTACTATCTGGAGATCTACAAAGGACTGAAATGAAGCACATTCAGATCTACTCAGGAGTAATTCTTTACAGTTTCGGGAGAATTGAACAATTCTGTTAGTGATGAGTTTGGGGAACAACTTGGAATCCTTCAGAAAATGGCCAAACATTGAGGAGGACGGGGTGTGAGTGCAAAGCGGAACGGCATCTTTGGAGAAGTCGCGGTCGGATGTCAGAGATGGCAGGGTGCTGGTGAAACCAAGAGCTGGGTGGGCTGTGCTGCCTGCCTGCCTCGGAAGACCTGCTCGTTTCGTTAAACACAACTGTCCTCACTAGCTCAAACCATGTTCTTCTTGATGGTCATTATAACTATTGAAAACCTTCAGCTCTGTCAGTAAGTTCTAGTCAAGACCTACTCTATCGTAGTTGTTTTATTTTATTTTGCTTTTTCAATGGCATTGTGATTATTTTCTATATATGAAAAGCGTTATAGAATTTGAATAAATTATTACTATTATAAAATGGTGGAATAGAACTCTGACAGTGCAGTTACTGTCAGTTGGTAAAACATTGTGTTTAAAATGGACAGAAATAAGAGATGACTGTCTGTACTTCTGCCTCATATTCATCTTTTAATCGTATATTAATATACCTTAAGTGATTAAGAATAGCAATTTTGACTTTACTGTCCAAATATTTACTGAGGGAACTGTAAATATTATTATAGTACATTATTATTATAATAACTATATTTCAACAAGGAACATGGACTGAGATCAGGTCTATTTTACAGCTGGGCCCTGCATATACAGTGGATATAAAAAGTCTACACATCCCTGTTAAAATGCCAGGTTTTTGTGATGTAAAAGAATGAGACAAAGATAAATCATGTCAGAACTTTTTCCACTTTTAATGTGACCTATAATGTGAACAATTCAATTGAAAACCAAACTGAAATCTTCGAGGGGGAAAAATGAAAACCTTACAATAACCTGGTTGCATAAGTGTGCACACCCTCTTATAACTGGGGATGTGGCTGTGTTCAGAATTAACCAATCACATTCAAACTCATGTTAAATAGAAGTCATTACACACCTGCCATCATTTAAAATGACTCTGATTAATCACAAAAGCAATGGTCCACAGAGAGCTTCCAAAGCATCAGAGGGATCTCATTGTTGAAAGATATCAGTCAGGAGAAGGGTACAAAAGAATTTCCAAAGCATTAGATATACCATGGAACACAGTGAAGACAGTCATCATCAAGTGGAGAAAATATGGCACAACAGAGACATTACCAAAAAACTGGACGTCCCTCCAAAATTGATGAAAAGACGAGAAGAAAACTGGTTAGGGAGGCTTCCAAGAGGCCTACAGCAACATTAAAGGAACTGCAGGAATTTCTGGCAAGTACTGGCTGTGTGCTACATGTGACAATAATCTCCCGTATTCTTCATATGAATGGGCTATGGGGTAGGGTGGCAAGACGGAAAGCCTTTTTTTTACAAAGAAAAACATCCAAGCCCGGCTGAAGTTTGCAAAAACAAACATCAAGTCCCCCAAAAGCACGTGGGAAAATGTGTTATGGTCTAATGAAAGCAAGGTTGAACTTTATGGCCATAATTCAAAAAGGTATGTTTGGTGCAAAAACAACACTGCACATCACCCAAAGAACACCATACCCACATTGAAGCAGGGTGGTGGCAGCATCATGCTTTGGGGCTGTTTTTCTTCAGCTGGAACCGGGGCCTTAGTCAGGGTGGAGGGAATTATGAACAGTTCTAAATACCAGGCAATTTTGGCACAAAACCTTCAGGCGTCCGTTAGAAAGCTGAAGATGAAGTTTGTCTCATTCTTTTACATCACAAGAACCTGGCATTTTAACAGGGGTGTGTAGACTTTTTATATCCACTGTACATGTGTACACATACAGTTAAGGTACAATGATTAAAAACAAACAGGAAAAAACCCACAGAAAACAGACAAAACAAGACGATCACAGATAGAAGACATAGATGTTATTCCATTACAGGCCTCAAGTTTTAGTGGATATTGGGTCTGGAAAGGACTTTGGGGTCCCTTAGGTGTTACCCAGGGATGGGGTCTTTGCTGAAATCAATATTGATATTACAGCCAATAATAGGACCACATTTTCTGAACAAATGCAGCCCACATGTCTCCACACAGTGGAAACAGTACATACATCCTTCACAAATACAAGTAACACCTCTGAAAATACGAGTCATATAATACTCTTGAGGTTTACATACAAGTCATGTACAATCAGAGCATGCCTGACGTACCACTCTGGAGGATTATGTATATCAGATAGACATTTTTGAAATAGCTACACAATATCTCCCACAAATATGTGCATGTCGCTATAACAAAATGTACATTGTGCAATGCATGGCGGTTGTATGCATACTTAAACCCGGGGTGGGGGGGGTGGGGAGGGGGGCTTTAACCCGTATCTTTTAGCCCAGGGACCCACAGGCCATGCACAGAACCCGTCAACACATACATGTAGCTTCTTTTAAGTCTTACACCTTTGTCAGTGCATGGAATACAAGGGTTTGCATTACCTGAAGCAGTGACAATACAAATCCTCCAATAAATGTTTAAAATTGGCAAGGGGACAAGAGTCTCTGGTTTAGGTTTGGTCGCCAGTCTAGTCCATAAGCAAGGAGCGTAATAGGAAAAGGCAGCCATAACCAACTCTGTGGAGACCATAGGGGCCTCAAGTGTAATCCAGACTTGAGACCTGGTTTTATAAGTTATACAGTTGTGCTCAAATGTTTGCATACCCTTGAGTGAGCAGGCTAAAACAACATGTCTTTTATTTCTTATGGGATTCACATTCAACTGTAGGTCATAACAGAAAGGCACAATCATAAAACAAAACACGGCAACAAAGAAAAAGATGAACTGACCCCTGTTCAAAAGTCTGCATACCCTTAGTTCTTAGTACTGTGTATTGCCCCCTTTAGCATCAATGACAGCATGCAGTCTTTTGTAATAGTTGTCTATGAGGCCCCGAATTCTTGCAGGTGGTATAGCTGCCCAATCGTCTCGGCAAAATGTCTCCAGGTCATGCAACGTCTTTGGTCGTCTTGCATGAACCACACGTTTGAGATCTCCCCAGAGGGGCTCGACGATATTAAGGTCAGGAGACTGTGATGGCCACTCCAGAACCTTCACCTTTTTCTGCTGTAACCACTGGAGGGTCAGCTTGGCCTGGTGCTTAGGGTCAATGACATGCTGGAAAGTCCAAGAGCATCCCATGCGCAGCTTTCTCTTGGAAAGTCCAAGAGCATCCCATTTGCAGTAGAATGCAAATTGTCTGCCAGTATTTTCTGATAACATGCTGCATTCATCTTGCCAATTTTCACAAGATTCCCCGTGCCTTTAGAGCTCACATACCCCCAAAACGTCAGTGAGCCACCACCATGCTTCACATTGGGGATGGTATTCTGTTCACTATAGGCCTTGTTGACCCCTCTCCAAACATAGCGCTTATGGTTGTGACCATAAAGCTCTATTTTGCTCTCGTCACTCAAAATTACAGTGTGCCAGAGGCTGTGAAGCGTGTCAAGGTGTTGTTGGGCATATTGTTACCAGGCTTTTTTGTGGCATTGGTGGAGTAAAGGCTTCTTTCTAGCAACTCGACCATGCAGCTCATTCTTGTTCAAGTATCGTCATACTGTGCTCCTTGAAACAACCACACCGTCTTTTTTCAGAGCAGCATGTATTTCTCCTGAGGTAACCTGTGGGTTTTTCTTTGTATCCCGAAAAATTATTCTGGCAGTTTTGGCTGAAATCTTTCTTGGTCTACCTGACCTTGGCTTGGTAACAAGAGATCCCTGATATTTCCACTTCTTAATAAGTGATTGAACAGTACTGACTGGCATTTGCAAGGCTTTGGATATCTTTTCATATCCTTTTCCATCTTTATAAAGTTCCATTACCTTGATACGCAGGTCTTTTGACAGTTATTTTCTGCTCCCCATGGCTCAGTATCTAGCCCGCTCAGTGCATCCACGTAAGAGCTAACAAACTCATTGACTATTTATACAGAGACGCTAATTGCAATTTAAAAAGCCACAGGTGTGGGAAATTCACCTTTAATTGCCATTTTCACCTGTGTGCGTCACCTTGTATGTCTGTAACAAGGCCAAACATTCAAGGGTATGTAAACTTTTGATCAGGGCCATTTGGGTGATTTCTGTTAACATTATGATTTAAAACAGAGCCAAACAACTATGTCATAATAAATGGATTCATATGATCACTATCCTTAAATAAAAGGATAGTGATCATATGAATTTTTTTTGCATGATCAGTCATATTTTCAAAATCAGTGCCTAATTTTCACAATTTCTGCCAGGGTATGCAAACTTATGAGCACAACTATATACTTAATGAGCAACAATAATCCTTAAGCCAGGCATGCATCCAGCGTATACGACTGAAATTATTATCCGTAGAACGTGGAGTTTGCCCGATACATTGTTTACCCAATTGAAGTAGAGTATGAATTAGTGATTTAAAGTCCTCTTTCAGTTGCTCAGACTGCTGCAGATTAAAATAATTTGACCCTACATGGACAGTGATAGCTGAGGTAGACGAGTGTTCGCTAATGAGTAGCGGTAACATACAGTCAATGTCCTTGATCCGGGCACCCAGGTAACAGATGGTCTCTGCTTTCCTCATATAAGTATTTTGGATCATGATTGAGCCCACAATGAGGACAGTGGGGTTGTTGCTAGGTAGATTTCTTAAGTTGCTTCTTTCTTGAGTTTTCTTCCTAGAAGTTTGATGGGGACTACTTGTAGGGCTGTTTTGTTGAATATTGTTTGGATGGCAGGGGCCTACATGCTCCCGGGCAAAGTTGTTTGTTCCTTTGGGGCCAGCAGTAGGGACCTCCAACTCTTCCAGCACCTGGTATCTGTTTCTCAAATCTATGGCTCAATTTTTTGGTTTCCGTACAGTAATCCTTGGTTCCTGAGGCGGAGCAGAGGGAGTGCAGCAGCCCGGGTGTTTGCGTATAGCTCCCGGTAGTGGCCAGGGCTCTTTCAGTGGGATTGAAGTGTCTCACTCCAGTGACTCCGCCAGCTGCAGGCTCCTCCAAGGGCGCGGTGATAAGCCATGGACAAGTGGCTTTGTTCATTACGTTTTATTGTGGATTCAAGCAGAGTAAATCAGCTGTTCATCTTCTTTAATCTGATGAAGAATAGACACTGCCTTCCAATTCGGTGATTTTCTGTGTCAGTTGCTGGCAATTTGCTCATCCATGGGTGAGAAATCAGGTCATTTTTTTGAGTCGTTAGCTAGCAACACTAATTAGCTAGCAGGGATAGTTGGCCTTAGTGAATGGAGCTAGCAGATGCTAACTAGTATTGGTGTGGTGAATAGTGTACTGAATGGGCATTGATTGAGTGGTGAACGCACCATGCACATTCACGGTTGATTAATTGAGATAGAACACCTGCCGAGAACATGAAAGTGGCCTTCTATTAAAAGGAGGACACAGACAAGAGTCGGCGCACAGGGGAACAGACTATACAATTATGGAAAAAATTATTTGATCCCCTGCTGATTTTGTATGTTTGCCCACTGACAAAGAAATGATCAGTCTATAATTTTAATGGTAGGTTTATTTGAACAGTGAGAGACAGAATGACAATAATAAAATCCAGAAAAACGCATGTCAAAAATGTTATAAATTGATTAGCATTTTAATGAGTGGCCAAGACCAAAGAGCTGTCCAAGGATGTCAGGGACAAGATTGTAGACCTACACAAGGCTGGAATGGGCTACAAGACCACCGCCAAGCAGCTTGTTGAGAAGGTGACAACAGTTGGTGCGATTATTCACAAATGGAAGAAACACAAAAGAACTGTCAATCTCCCTCGGTCTGGGGCTCCATGCATGATCTCACCTCGTGGAGTTGTAATGATCATGAGAACCGTGAGGAATCAGCCCAGAACTACACCGGAGGATCTTGTCAATGATCTCAAGGCAGCAGGGACCATAGTCACCAAGAAAACAATTGGTAACACACTACGCCGTGAAGTACTGAAATCCTGCAGCGCCTGCAAGCTCCCCCTGCTCAAGAAAGCACATGTACAGGCCCGTCTGAAGTTTGCCAATGAACATCTGAATGATTCAGAGGAGAACTGGGTGAAAGTGTTGTGGTCAGGCGAGACCAAAATCGAGCTCTTTGGCATCAACTCAACTCGCCGTGTTTGGAGGAGGAATGCTGCCTATAACCCCAAGAACACCAGTCCCACCGTCAAACATGGAGGTGGAAACATTATGCTTTGTGGCTGTTTTACTGCTAAGGGGACCGGACAACTTCACCACATCAAAGGGACGATGGACGGGGTCATGTACCGTCAAATCTTGGGTGAGAACCTCCTTCCCTCAGCCAGGGCATTGAAAATGGGTCATGGATGGGTATTCCAGCATGACAATGACCCAAAACACACAGCCAAGGCAACAAAGGAGTGGCTCAAGAAGAAGCACATTAAGGTCCTAGAGTGGCCTAGCCAGTCTCCAGACCTTAATCCCATAGAAAATCTGTGGAGGGAGCTGAAGGTTCGAGTTGCCAAACGTCAGCCTCGAAACCTTCATGACTTGGAGAAAATCTGCAAAGAGGAGTGGGACAAAATCCCTCCTGAGATGTCTGCAAACCTGGTGGCCAACTACAAGAAACGTCTGACCTCTGTGATTGCCAAGTACTAAGTCATGTTTTGCAGAGGGATTGAATACTTATTTCACTCATTAAAATGCAAATCAATTTCATAAAATTTTTGACATGCGTTTTTCTGGATTTTTTTGTTGTTGTTCTGTCTCTCACTGTTCAAATAAACATACCATTAAAATTATAGACTGATCATTTTTTTGTCAGTGGGCAAACGTACAAAATCAGCAGGGGATCAAATATTTTTTTTATTTATTTGATATAGGGCTGGGCAATTTTTGAAATGGACAACAGGTTTGTGTTGAACCTGGGTCGGGGTTGATGTATATGGACTGCGGCAGAGCTAACTTAGAACCATTCAATAGGATGGGACGCCGGTCTACCACGGAGTGAGTAACCAGACTTCAGGATTGTTCCCACGGAGAGGAAGACGCCAACTTCCGACATGGAGGTCTCGTTGGTGCCACTGGAACGAGGGGAGTATCATTTCATTTAACACTGTATCTTTATTTTGTGTTAGTGGGGAATATTAAACGTATTTGGGGGGGAATTATAGTCTGTAAACTGTTTGGATATCGGGGCACTATGATTGAATCGCATGCAGTGACATGTTATGAATTGGTGTGTTATTGCTGTCAGAATGTATGCCTATTTATTAGGGTGTGTTTGCAGTGCATATGGTGTGCCCTTCCTAGGAGTGTATCACAATAATGCAAGGGGTGTGAACAAAGCACTTCTATGACTAGTATTAACTAGATACCAAGTGTCCGTGGTATCCCCTAGGAGGGATTTTATGAATGTATTTACTGAATAAATTATTACGTACCAATAAAGGTTATTATTTAATTGGACCAAACTGGGTTTATCAGAAAGCTGGTGGCAGCTACGCTATCCTGTTGTTCCAGTGGCCTTACCACCACGTGTGGTTGGTCAGGAGGGTTTTAATTACAATAGGTCCAATGCGGTCCAAATCAGTGTCTTCACAGGATTAACCTTTTGACGTATACGATCACACCGGTTTGATCAGGTTAGAGTTGTCCCTGAAGCGTACGATCACACTGGTGTGATTAGAACGTATTGTTAGAACGCACCATTGGAACGTCTAGACACGAGTGACGCCACAATCACTGGGCAGACCTTGCTTTTATTTACTCACATTTTGCTCAAACAGTGTTCATTTTCTTATTGTAATTCTTTGAAAATCTACACTATGATTTTACCAAAGCAGCAATCGTTCAAATCGGGACAAGAAGGGTTACTTACATAACACGCAGTGGTCATGTTTTTCTAAAATAAACATAATATGTCTGACACAAAAACAAATTATAGCGCTATGTTTGGAGAGAGGTCAACAAGGCCTATAGTGAACAGAATACCATCCCCACTGTGAAGCATGGTGGTGACTCACTGATGTTTTGGGGTTATGTGAGCTCTAAAGGCACTAGGAATCTTGTGAAAATTGGCAAGATGAATGCAGCATGTTATCAGAAAATACTGGCAGACAATTTGCATTCTTCTGCACGAAAGCTGTGCATGGGACGCTCTTGGACTTTCCAGCACAACAATGACCCTAAGCACAAGGCCAAGTTGACCCTCCAGTGGTTACAGCAGAAAAAGGTGAAGGTTCTGGAGTGGCAATGATAGTCTCCTGTCCTTAATATCGTCGAGCCACTCTGGGGAGATCTCAAACGTGTGGTTTATGCAAGATGACCAAAGACGTTGCATGACCTGGAGGCATTTTGCCTAGACGAATGGGCAGCTAATACCACCTGCAATAATTCGGGGCCTCATAGGCAACTATTACAAAAGACTGCACGGTGTCATTGATGCTGAAGGGGGCAATACACAATATTAAGAACTAAGGGTATGCAGACTTGTGAACAGGGGTCAGTTCATTTTTTTCTTTGTTGCCATGTTTTGTTTTATGATTGTGCCATTCTGTTATGACCTACAGTTGAATGTGAATAACATAAGAATTAAAAGACGTGTTTTGCCTGCTCACTCATGTTTTCTTTACAAATGGTACATATATTATCAATTCTCCAAGGGTATGCAAACTTTTGAGCACAATTGTTTACTTCATGACTTTCAGAATCCACTGCAATGTAAATAAACATGGCTGTGCATATAGACATTAACTAGCAAAAAAAGATCAACATAATCTGACTTCAAAAACCTATTTTCACTGATCGTTTTTGTCCATTACTAAATATGCAAGAATCGGAATTCATAATTTGTCAAACGTTTGAGAGTGTCTGAATAATCACGTAAATAAATGATTTACACACCACCTATGCCTCATGGTTAGCAAATGTTTTATTGATACAACAAGGGAAGTGTGTCAATATCTTTTGCGCCGCGATCTTTAGAAAAAAGACAGCATTTTTTACGGTTGGTCAACAATTATTCAGTGTACATTACCGGCAGTAACAGTAACAGTATTACCGGCAGTAACAGTATTACTGCCGGTAGTAGTTTGCTAATATAATTTTACCCATTCGAAATCAGAAATTACATGCATAACTAGTAAGCAGCATATTGTTTTTGTGCAGCTGTGGATTAAATGTATAGTGATGTCATAATAAAATTCTGGAACTCTAAGCGAGTACTGAAATCACGTGCAGAAAAACTCATGCTGGGGGCGGTTAAGTGATATTTGAAACTTACGCACGGAAAGGTTAATAACAATGTACAAAAAAAAGATTAAAGAGTATACAAAAAGAAAAGATGGTATAAGTTACTTCGATAACTCTGGTTTAGCATGCAAGCGCCAGTAGGGCTAGCAGGCCACAGTGAGTGGAGTTAGCCGACATGGCTAGCAGGCCACAGTAAGTGGAGCTAGCCGATGTTACTAGCATAGCAAGCTAGCTTGGTAAATACCGATCTACTGTGAGGAGGGCATCTACTCAAAATAAATAAAATTGGAAAAATGAGTAAAACAAACAGAAAAATAAATAACACAGAGAGGAAGACTCTGGTGAGTAAAAAATGCAGCCACTGCATTTTTGCTCCATTCATACATAGCAGAGGCCTAAAGAATGAGGTAAAATAGACTAGGATCAATGCAGGAAAGAAATGTTTCGGCTTGGTGGTCACATTCCCTTAACGTACCTTTCATTCATAAAACAATAAAACTCACGGCAAGGTCAAACTGCCGGTGTTCGGGGCAGTGTGTTTAAGATATTAGCTGCTAATATTCCTGAGCTGAATCTGCTCCACTCTCTGCGTGAGCATTTGTAGCAACAGCTTTGTTGCTACAAATGAATATCTGTCGAGGTGCTTTTTAAAAAATTGTTTCAACCTTTTAATTCTGTCCCTTTATACTGTAGCATAAGCCTTAATGTTACAAGGAGAAAACTACTAGGTTGTGGGTAGCCACTGATTTTGTACACTTGGCTGTTGCAGCACAAGTTGTATATCTTGGCAGGAAGGCTTTACTGAAGCTAGACAGTCTTTACCAGAGGACTTGCAGCCAGGAGCAACGAGTTACAACAGAGACCACTTAAACCAAACTGATGGATGAGATAGCAGACGTGAGGAAGAGGCATGCAGCAAGAGAATCTTGGCCAGAAGCAATTTTATTTCATTCTATATAAACATGTGAAATTTAGAAATACAGATAAAACATCTATAAATACTGGTGTTGTCTTGATGTCTAGGTGCAGAAGTAACTTCGATGCAAATCCTGACTCAACAGAAAATAAACAGGCTGCTGTTCACTACTTGTTTTCATGGGTTACAGCGAGCAGGGAAGAGAGTGCATCTAATGGTACGTGTGCCAAACACAGGGAGTAGTTCTCTGAGTTTGAATGTACAATAACCCCATGGATTGGCAAGATAAAATAAAGAGAATGTATAGAGAACTAAGAAAAAACAGCAGTTCACCCAAAGAGATTGTAGAGCATGAACGAAAAGGCTTGAACGGTTTATCAGGCTTGTAGGGGTCATCCCGAAAGGCTTGTACGGGTCATCCCGAAAGGCTTGTACAGGTCATCCCCAATCCGGCTTGTACGGGTCATCCCAAACCAGGCTTGTAGGGGTTATCAGGGCTAACAGTCATCTTGCGGCTGATTCTCGCAAATACCAAGTCCTACTTCTTGTCACTTAATTAAGCACTGCAGTTCCTAATCCTTGCTGTTAGATTTGCAGCTGTTATGTTTGGTCAGACCCATTCAACCAATTGTTCCAAACAAGAACAACGCTGCTTGATTCTTTTATTAAATAAGTAATTTTGTTTCTGTAATTCAAACAGCTCACCCAAGTTTTTAGATGTGAACCCCGTGCCTCCCGTACTCTACTTAAATCAACACAAACTATCAAACACTTCAATTCTGCACTGTAAATCTATACAAGCTTGGAGAACAACAATACCTTGAGGAAGTTCTTCAGAGCATCTTGGATCGTGGCACTTGGAGGCTCTCCAAACAATGTAGCTGCGATTTTCCTCTCAATCCATGACAACTGAGCCACCTGAACAGAACCGATGGAAAGAGCCTCTTCTGATTAACATTTAAACAATACGGCATGAACCCATTCAAGCTGCAGTGTAAAACCAGTGTAAGTAGCATTTTAAACAAAGTGAGTCAGGAGAGGGAAAGATTTGAAAATTAATAAATCTCTATTGTTGCCAAAGCCCTGTCTCTCAAAATGGGGGATGTATAGGCAGTTTGGAACACACTCAAGCACTCACTCTTATTCCAGGAAAAGCAATAGCAATGGGCCCATCAATCTTAATAACAAGTAAATGCAGGTGTAACATTGCCATGGCATCATTACGGCTTCTTTCAAATTGCAGCCGCCACCTAAGTGTAACCAGTGGATAATTGTTTAACAAGAGCACAGAGCAGGGACCCTCACAGAAATTCTCTTTTAGGAAACATCCCAAGGGTGTCTTTTTCCATTCTTCTGAAAAAAAAAAACACTCTTCATGCAGTTAGCAACACATAGAAGGCTATGTGGGTGGCGTCACTGAGCACATGTCCGGTTGTTCTATAACCTATTGATTACTTTTCAAGGAGTGTATTCTTCACAATGTGGTTCAGTTAGGGTCTCTCTGTGTATGTGTGTGTGTGTGTGTGTGTCACATACAGCATAGCACCAGCGGCCCAGCAGGTAGTACGACAGAGGATCCTGTGGTTTCAGCTCGATGGCCTTATCCAGATGATCCTGAAAGCACAGGGGAAGAAACTAGCAAGGACACAGTGTCAATGTTCATTTATTACACCACACATTTTTACTTTGACCTGATTTGCCCTGCTGTATGTACTCAACTACCCACAACTATTTTACAAACATCTCTCTCACGCGGATGTCCCCATCTCCTATTTGTCATGCAATCACCCCCACCCGCTCAAACTCCAAATCAGTAACCCCCCTCCCCCCTCACCTGTCAGGGCATTGAAGGTAAACAGAGTTTGGGAAGCAGCTGACAGGTGAGATAAACGCTACGTGCGGTTGCCCCAGTCTCCGCCGTTATGCAACCCATGCAGCTGGGTGTTCGTGAGCAGCGTGATCTGAATAGCCCACATGCAAAGAGCCTAGCACCTGTATTGCAGTCTGCGTATATATGCAGTGTCCATAGCCGAGTGCACTGGACAACAGGGTTTCATTTACAGTATACCGCAGAACCACCCGCGTAGTCCACAAAAAAAACAGCCCAAAATGCTATATTTACTATACAACCCTATCTGTAAATCAACCCGCCCAAGCCCATTTTTGCCTGCAAACTGTCATTAAAAATAGCCCAATTGGGCAGGAAACCGGCCCATCTGGCAACACTGCCGGACAACTTCTTACATTTAATTTGAAAGGACACCTGACCTGACCTAAATAGAACAGAAGGGGATTCTGTGGCCGTCAACTTGTGGTTGGATGACAGCGAGGACCATTA
This sequence comes from Esox masquinongy, assembly GCA_016801175.1. NCBI lineage: Eukaryota > Metazoa > Chordata > Actinopteri > Esociformes > Esocidae > Esox > Esox masquinongy. The sequence continues at coordinate 62,137 of JACXGI010000763.1, read as the reverse complement.
TGGCACAGCTGGGAATTAACGCTGACTGAGAGGCTACTGTTCCTGAAAAGTAGCTGCCCCAGTACCAACTTAGTTCCCCCCTCAAATTATTACAAAATCCTCTAATTGGAGTCCCTGCCAGGTATAGGTTACGTCTCACATGCTAAAACAAAATAAACACTTCAATTGGTAACCACATCAAGATATAGCTCTGGGTGTAGAGCTGGCTGTCCAAAAATCGCTTACTTTGAAGATGTAGCCATTTTTAATCCTGTTTTGCACAGTCTCATACTCTGTCATGATCCCACATATTATGGCAAACCTAGAAAGACAGACAGAGAGAATTGTTTGATGGTGATGGTTTGGCAACATGTATAGTTTTGTCATGCCTTTTGAAGTGGAGAAAGACAGAGAGATAAAGACAAAGAAGAGAGGTAGAGAGAATTTCAAATAGGGCCCTTCAGTTTAGTCTTAATTGGTTTCGTAAGCACAGCTCAATAAAAGGAAACATTCTACCTATGCTACCGTCTCATGGGAGAAATGCACAAATTAATTTTTACTACATTCAATCATATGTTTTAGCATCTCCCTTAACTCGTAGCTGCGTCTGTTTTGTGCTCTGTTTTTAATTTAGTGAATTGTGTGCTCTGATTTTAGCGTGAAATCACGCAGACCCGAGAGATGCTGAGCCAGGAGATTCCAACTACATTGAAGCTATCAGACCAGCTCCTCATTCAACAATGTGAGGAGCAGCTTTATTGCTGAAAAAGCACTGAGCCGGAGTCTAACCAACTCTACAGCAGTACACAGGAGGAAGCAACATGGACCGCTGGACCGTCCTAAGACTCATAACTATGGACAATATATTGCAATATTATTTTTGGACTAGTCAGCTGTATTTACACAAACAGTGTATGTTTCCTATATAGCTTGTTCTTTATTGTCTTTTTAAACAGTGAGGCAATGTTTTTGGCCCTAATACGTAGGGGACAATGGGAAAATGCTAAATAAAACAGAGTGGAGAATGGGTTGTTTTATGATCCACAGACAGTAGTCTGTAGCTGTGGGTTTGGAGGCGACAAGAATGAGGTGATCAAAGTTCTTTCATCAGAAGGATTCTAATCCTGCTGGTACTCAGTGTCAAACACCACAACGGGACACAAAGAAACAATAGGATCAGGGGGTGAAAAGGTCATCTGACTGTAAAAAGGGCGGATGGAGGTGGGGGTGATGCAGATGTTAGATGCGGATATGCATGGGTGTCTGTGTTTGTCTCTGTGTTGTCTGGTATGTTGTAAAAGCCTGTTTTGGCAGGCTATGAAAATGAGGGAGCACCTCTCTTGCCGGCTTTAATCAGATGAAATGAGACATGCATAGCCTACTACTCTAGAGGGTTGTGCCAACTGCCAATGATGATATTCTGTTGACTGATTAGGAGAAAACTATAAGTAAAATTGCATGTAGAGATGGGACTGGTTCGTTTATCTCATGGTTCGATGCATTTCACGGTTCAGGGCTCACGTTTCGGTTGAGCCCCGGTTTGGTTAAAAATAATTAATAATAACAAAATTAATTTGCAAACTCTTGGAAATCCTAAACATTGCAGTACTGAAAACAAATGCATTATATTGCACTTAACATTAAAGTTAATAAAGTTTGTAAAGTTAATAAAGTTTGTAAAGTTAATAATAATGTATTCTTAAAAAGTAATAAAAAACACTGACCAAAGAAAGATGATGGCTCATGTTTCTTCTGGTGGCCCTGTGGTAGGGAACTGTCAATTTACATAAATTGCAAATGGTCTTAGTCTTGTCAACAACCCTTTCATCATTTTCTGTCTTTAACAGAAAATCGAAGCATTGCCACACACGCAATTTAAGTGTGGGCGGCACATCTTCCATTTCAATTCCAACGTTGGATGCCACCATGCCATAAAACAAACTAGCCTGTGCTTTTTTTGTTTTTACCAGAAGCACTTGCTGGAATTTGAGATGACGCTTCATTCATTGTCAATGGAGCATAGCATGACCATAGTCAAAAAAAATGGCAGGTTTATTAAATGTTATTTATAATGTAAAATCTACATTGGGCAGGCTAAATTTGACCATCTGTTAAACAAAATAATTCAAGTGGCTACAGTACCAAACCAACTCAAAAACAAATTAGGTAGATAGGTCACATTCTGGTCTGGTCACTGACCAGACTACCCAACTGTAGTAGCAATCCTGCTCCAGGCAACATTTTTGGCGTTGATGTCTAGGTAGCAATATGCACTTTGGTCGTTTACAGCAGGTTCTCTAGAGACTGCAAAAATAATCTATTCCTCTATGCTTCCAACCGTATTGCCTTGCGAAAGCACATGTATGTCAAGTATGAAAAAATATGTACAGGACATCCGACAAAAACAAGCTACGCTAAATCGTGACGCATTTGGTGGACATAGGTCATCACTGCAGCATCAAATCGCTCTTGTACACCGGAAGTTCTTTCATTTCTAATGGAATGCTGCGCTCGCTGTGCGTCATTTCGTGGCAGAGGCAGTTGTAGAGCGTTGTTTGTTGAATGCTTTGGATTTATCAAAAGTATACATCAAGTTATATGCAAATCCCCTTGGGGGAAGTGGTACCAACACGTGAAAATTGAACTACTGTTGCGCAAAAACACAGGTGGAGCATGCATAAAAGCTTGACGAGGATTGATGCTGTAGGTGTGAACAAGGCGTAGGAGATGGTTGTGCCATCCCCAGCCAAAACTGGTTACAGCGTCAACAAGAGCTTTTTTATTTATTTCACTTTTTGTTTGCCTCACGGTGCATTTCATGGAGTCTATCGTGGAGAACTGCAAAATTTCTTATGTAAATTTGGTATGGTATTTCGTCCAAACCCTAATTATGTGTAGGTTTTGTGTACAAACATTCATATTCTCCATTTTGCACTTAAGGCCTATATGCTACCTACAGTGTGTGACAGATACACCATACTCTTTGAAAGCATTCGTGAGCAAGTTATATAATTGTGACAAAAAGGTGATGGTTTATTTTCTTAAACAATTGTAGCATGCGGCCACACCATCGCTGGTTGGAGCTCAATTATTGAGATGCTAAAAGGTTCCACTTGAGCCGAGATGCTATGTGCATCTTTCAGTCCACTGGTTTCCAATGAAAATGTTCTAATGCGTGCTGATGAGTTTCAGCAAGTCCTGCACAGCTAACCGGCTAGCTACCAGGTTGGTAAAAAGCATGGGGGAGTGGATGGATAATAACTGGTTTGTTGTTATTTCCAATAACATGTGATTGATAAATAGTGGGTTCTGCCAGCTGGGGGCAGGAGCTGTGGGCAGTATTGAAACAGGCCAAACAGGACAACTCTATTTCATTATGACAAACTTTGCACAGTTGGTACTGTGCAGAAATCAGTGGGCCATCTGTTCTGGTACTGTCCAGTTGTTGCAGACGTCTAGAATCAGCATTGGTTGTTGGGTCATGGTAGTATTCAACATGTTAAATTGTCTCTGCCCCTTAAACAGGGCTCAAAATGTGACCAGTGAAGAGGACTGGTTAGCCAAAGACGGGTATATTACCACCTTTGAAATCGGGACAACCTAAGACAGGCACAGCCGTCTCACAGCCACATCATATATATGTACGTAGGTAGGCAAACACACAAGTACAGTGTGATGAATAAAGAAGACAATGAATATGATCAAATATATTAATGAGGAACACTGCTCTGCAGAGCTGTGATGGCCAAGGGAACAAAGGTACAGGCTCATTTATGAAAGACTTATGTACCCCAGTGATTCTGGCATGCCACGATTCTCCGCCTAATATATTTGTCCCGGGATGTGGGTCCATGAAGTTGTGGGTGTCTACTGCAGATCACGGTGCTGAGGTTGGCTCTGTCCATGATAGTTTTGGGTTTGTTGGCGGGTTGTGCCTTATAGCCTTTTGTCAAACCAGGAACACATTTTTTGAATTTTGAGATTCCTACAACTTTAATAGTGCTTTAAACTTTAACAATGTGTTTCAAAGCAACAGGCTATTGTTGATATTCCAATGTGAGCTCCAAAGAGTCCTGCGGACTGACAGCAATGTTCTGCCCCGAACCACCAGAGAAACAATGTTATGGCAATGTAAATTTAACTAGGCTACCTTATGTAAAATATGTCACAAGGCTTACAATATTAATTAGCCAAGTTTATAATATTTATGGTCTAATTTTCAAGTCAAACACACTCCATCCTAATGCTTAGTTTTTTAAAAAAAACAAGTGATTACCCCCTAAAAAAGTGACTGAGGTTAACATTTTTAAAATTGCCATACCAATTTTTTAAAATTGCCATAACTACAGAATGCACTGACCAACTGTTTTTACAGTCTGACATGTTGGAAGCATGATGTGCACAATGATCAAGGTGTTTTGGGGTCCGGAGTTGTCCTTTTCAATTTGTAATTTTTTTTTATTGGCAAATGTTTGTTGTGGTATCTATGACCAAAATTATCCTACTTACACTTAACTTTTGACACAAAAATCTGTTTCTGACTCATAGATGCTATAGATGTAATTGTGTATTCCCATAACCCATTAACAACACATTCATAAGAAATACATTATAATCTAATAGTTGATAGAATGGGGCCCAGTGCAACTGGTTCGGTCATAGGTGGTTTCCCTGGCCCTTCTATGCAGTTTTTGACAAAACTTGGGCAAATAATGTGTCTTAATGTTGATAACCAGCATTTTCAAAACATTGATTGACACATGCCAGAACTCAAAAAGTCCATTAACACGTGTTCTGGCATTGATGTATACAGAACATTCGCTGGCCGTGCCAAGCATACCTCAATGGTCAGAATAGCGCCGTCTCTATATTCGAATGTCTGAAAAAAATATGAGCCACCAAAAGTCTCTTGCTTTTGTAAAGTTTACATAAACAATTTGTGAAATACCACCTTGAGGATGTGTGGGAGTGTGGGGTGTGTCTTGCCGCTGGGGTCTGACTACTGTAGGTTTGGGCCTTTACCTGAAATGAAACATTATCTCCTATAAGGTTTTGTCTCTCAGAAAGGCAAGGCAGCGAGAGAAAGAGCGGTGGAGGATTGAAAGCAGATAGAGAGCGCTGTAATCACCAGGTCATTGCTCAAGGTTATTCCAATAAACATCTTCCTTGAAATTCCCCAGTACACTGGCCAAAGACAAAAGGGCTAAGAGTCAGCTCGTTGACAGAAGCAGAAGATTAATTTCAACCCTCAGATTCAAACATAGAGTACTCATTGAAAGAGAGGGAGGACCAGCAGGCAGACAGCGCCTGCAGGCTAAACCTAAATGGCACAACAGGAGGTGGAGGAACTGTTATTCCTGGGCAACCTGTTTCGGTGTGTGGGAGTGAATGTTCTAATGTTCTCACTGCAATAGAACAACTGGGTAGTGTTTTTGAAAAGGGGGAATTTGGACACATTAATAGTATTCTTACACTGTGCTTGGAACCATAAACCATAATTAACAGGTGTAAACCAACACCTGCAGAGGGGAACATTTGAGGCTGAGGAAAGTCAGGAAACAGCGTTGGTTTAGAGAGCGAGTGTTAAAGCACGAGAAAGCAGAATACCTTGTCCCAAAAATGCCACTGATAAACCCCGCAACAAAGGCATGTGTTCAATTTAAAGTTCCTGCTCCAGAGGTCAAACAGGTCCCCTTCTGACTGGCACAGAGCTTTATGACTAATCCACAGGCCTTTGTGCTTGATGGAGAGGCCCTAATATTCAGGGATTTACAGTGGTTGAATTCAAACATGGGGATAAAGGAAAAGGCACCTCTAAACAAAGCCTAGGGTGCCAGAATGCAATCCTTGACCTTCTGTTATAGACTGCTGAAGTGATCTACACATGCAGAGAAAACACACTCCTACGCATATGCATGAATAAAGGCCATTCACAACACAGAGTACCCATTCATTTCTGAAAACATAGTTGTGGTTGAATCAGAAAACATGCCTGCCACGAAGGAGAGCGATGTAGAAGGACCTAGGAAGAATGTAGCCTGAGGAGAGGTGAAGGTTGCATGTTCACATGCTCATAGGTGTTCAAAAGATAAGAGAGTGACAGCAGTGCTGTGGAGGGACTGATGGCATCCAAGTCAGTAACACTCTTTGACAAGTTCAAGTGGGTCCCATTTAGAACTTCAAAGGCTTTATCATCCCTCTCTCCTGGGAAAAGCACAGAGTGGCCCTTATGTGTGGATGACTGAGGCATAAGTGTGGCGTAAACCTTTTCAGATGTGGTGAGAGTTTTGCGGACACCCCAGTACATTAATGTCTAGAAGGCCAATGGCCACTTCCATTGCATTTTCTCATGAATATAAAAAATGGACGCATCCTTCTGCTTTCCTAACATTTTCTAGGTTTGTTTTACATTGTTCAGTTGTCAGGAACGTATTGTTTCAAATATTTGACATTAAACACGTAAATAAACTGGCAGCTAGCTAAAAATCTATATAGATAATTAGCATGTAAAAAAAAAAAATCAATTTTTTTTTTTATTGTTACTTATAAGTATTTGAACATAAAAAAATAAATGAACATGCTCAAATGCAGGTAGCCTAGCAGACCAGTAACTGAAAGTTTGCTAGAGCAAATTCCAGGAAATCTCTGTTGTTCAGTCCCTGAGCAAGGCAGTTAACTGAAAATGTTCACTAGGTCATTGCTGTAAGTTAAAAAGTGTCATCAATCAACTCACTTGAAAATAAAATATAATTTAATATCTGTTGTTAATATGTTGCTTTCATAATTATTAAATTCCCTCACATTTATCTTTGGTAGAGCGACCTTTTGCTGCAATAGAGGATTTAAATATGCATTTCATACATTTTGGTCGCAGAAGTGCTGCTGTCAAGCCAAAGAGGGCCCACAAAAAGTGTTTAGTACATGTCAATTCCTGCCACATTTCATCAAAATTACTGTAATGTTGCGGGCAGGAGGCAGAACACTGGGAGAATGGAGGACTTTTAATGAAATGACTAAGACGTAACAAAACTCAAAAACCGAACATAAGAACAAGATATGAACAGAACAGCGTTTACAAAAGGAACAGTATCCAAAAAATTACTGACAAGGTACATGACGGAAGGAGGAACTTAAATATAGACAGTGATCAGGAACACAGGTGAGAGCAATAAAGAAAATATACAGGTGTAGGTGCTCCAAATGAGGGACAGGGCATTGGATCTCACTTGCAAGCCTGCCGTGCCAGAACGTGATAAAAAAATAGCTTTTAAAGTTAGACATTCATGTCTAACTGAGGTTTGATAATGTTTCTACATATAGAGTATGCACATAAACAACATATAATACATTCAGCCCAAAATGGGAGGTTTAAAAAATATTTCAAAAGTCCCCGACTTCATCTTTAACTTTTTACCAGTGTCGGAGTGGCTTTTGCCCCATCATCTAAATTTGTGATTTATGTATAATTTGTATTAATGTTGATGAAGAATTGTGGCCATAGGTGGCGATCAACAATTTTAACCACCCACCACCAGGGGTTCATATGATCATGTTTGGGTATGGAGGAGCAGAACGCCCAAGGTTTACTGCAGATACATTTGCAATACAGTGACAGGTTTATGAATTATGTGGCTATCAAGCAATTGGAGCATTTCAGTCAAATTATTTCAGTACTTGTAAATGAAACTACCAACAATTCACATCAGACAGCCACAAAGTTTCAATAACCAGACAGCCAACTGTTTAAAGTAGGAGTTGTTCTTAATAAGCAAGTAATTTTCAGTAAAATCAATTAATATATTGCTTGTCAGTTGATTTCTAGAGTGATTGTTTGAAAACAACATTATCCTCAGAAATATATGGCACCTTGCAAGAGCATTGTGAAACACTTTCTGGAGCCAATCTTAACTAATTTAGTTCATAAACATTTAAAATTTAATTTAGCAACATCACTCACCAATTCACATGCACATATTACATTCTGATTACTACATTACCAAAATACCATATTCGGCACCTTCCAAAGCACTTAAAATCTGACTCAAAATTCAATGGGTCAGTTCTACTTGAAACGATTAATTTTTTCCAGTAACTATGTGGTCTATGGTTCGTTAGCATCTAAAGCAGCATTGCTCAGGCATACACAAGGAGTAGTAACATAATTAGGTTATTCTGTTCTTTTGCTATAATGTACCTTTTCTGGAATTATACGGAATTATAATGACGATTTACGGAATTATAACGACTTCTTTGTGAATGATTTCAATATTTGAACTTGTGTTTTTCTTCCATTTTCACATATAGCCTTAGCCCAGGGGTATTCAAATCTTACCCTACAAGGGCCGGAGCCCGCTGGTTTTCTGTTCTACCTCATCATGAATTGGACCCACCTCGTGTCTTAAGTTTGAATAAGTCCCTGATTAGAGGGTTGCAATGAAAAAATGGAGTGGAACTGGCTTCGAGCCAGTTTTGAATACCCCTGCCTTAACCTATAACAACCATCCAAGAATGCTACTGTCGTGTGAAACACTGCATAGTGTCTTGAATACATAAAGGTAAACACATTTACTCCCTTTGACATTTTCACATTTTGTTGCATTACAAAGGGTGACTGAAGCTGATTTAATTTTTGTCAACAATCTCCAATATGCTTAAAACAAAGTAAATATCCCCAAACAAATTTGAAACAGTCATTTACCATAACATAAGTATTCACCACCCTGAGTCGCAACACAGACTCCTAGATAGGAACATGCTCCTATACACAACAGTTTGCTAATACCCCATTGTGGTTAAGATTAGGGGTATGGTTAAACTTCAAAAACAGCTAACGTTAGATATTATTAAAAATATATATATTGTGCATCTCACATTTGAGCTCGCAACCATTGTGGTCCGAGTCGATGGCCAGCCACCATCCCTGCCCCATGATGTGTTGCCTGACCATGACTGCCTAGCAAAATGTTACTTCATTTAAAGCTACATTTGTGTACTACAGCCCATAGTGTCAGTACTTACTGGCAAAATGTGCATATGCACGTAAACCTGTACCATAATTTCAGGGGTGGAGCATAGCATTCTCTTCCATGGGTGTGAACCTTAGCCGCGGAGGCCACCACCCAACCCTCTGCCGCTAAAATCTTAATATTCCTACCTGATTTCCCAACTAAAAGATAGAGGCAGATAATATTAATATTTAATAGCCTACTCCCAAAAAAATACATTAGTTTCATGTACCATGATGAACTTACTCTTATTATTAAGCTACAACAATACCTACCCGCATTACCAAAACATCGCTGCTAGCTGCTGTGGGACCTGGACCATGACTGTATCTCCCCCTTCACTTGAAGCTGCGATGCTGCTCATGTCGTCGTAACATCAGATCTATCCATCGTCTCATTCTTCTGCCGCTCAACAACTTTATTAAAGATGTTTCTCAATGGCACGTATCATTATATTATATTTTTATAATGTCTTGTTTTTCTTTCACCTGAGTGGCAGACATATCTACGTTGCATTTTTATGTTTTGTTTCTTAAGTTAGCTATTTTCCACAGTTCAAATACTTAGCAAATGAGCCCACAAGATCCTACGTTACAACCAGGGTTGCCAGATTCACTGACAAAATACTGCAGAATCAACCGCGGACTCCACATAAACACAGCACAAACGCATGTTCTTCTATACAACCCTATCTGGAAACCTGCGCATCTGGCAACACTAGTTACACCACCAGTCACATATTGGTCGATCATGCATTATGGAATAACAAAACAAATATAGATGTTTTTTCAATTCAATGTCAACTAAATAGTATCTAGCAAATTAATCATAATATAATTTTATTCTGTTTGCAATTTTTTTTAAACTGTAAGATAAACATTTTGTAGGCCCCTGTAATTGGCTGCCATGGGTGCCGCACACCCTTCGCAGCCATTTGATCTCCGCCTCTGCATGATTGTACCATACACAAATCCAATCTGTCTGCCCTGCTTAGACAATACATGTTACAAACACATTTAGCAGCAATTAAAACTGTGTGTCGGGTAAGCCTCGAAAATCTTTGCACATCAAGTTTGTGCAATTTTTTCCAAAACTCTTTAGGTGCTCTCAGGGTATTAAGTATCATGACTAGACAGAAATGTTAAAGTAATGTAATTGATTTTTAAAGCAGCTTTAACTCAAAACTGTAACTTGGCCACACTGAAACATTCACTGTAAACCTGATAAGAAAATCGATTGTATATTAAGCCTTTTGCAAGGTACTCACTCCTAAAGTGAGTGTCTGGTCAAAAGTGGACGGTAACAGTTTTTGCTATAACGCCTTCATCACACCTACAACGTCAAAGCAGAAAGCTTGCAGAACATTTTGTGCAGCTATGCAATTACTCAGAACGCATTGATTCCCCACATATGTTGCATGCTGCTTTTTATAAAATGGAGAGAATCATACCTACGTAGGCTACCAATTATTGGCTAGCTAGCAGCTTGCTAACATAACCATATGGATTTAGATATAGACTTTCCTTCTATCAGTCCCATTTCTCATTAAAACTCAACGCAATAAAGATTGTGAAAGCAGGTTATATAACGTGGGCTTTATTACAAGCCTACTTTAGATTTTGTTCCTCATTTCAGTTACGGTATTAAACACTACACATCAATTAATTTTTTCTTACCGGAGACAATGACCAGGCGTCCAACCTGACAAATGAAATCGCACTACTTGGTGTCCATTTTGGTCCGTGGTCCTACCATCTCGAACTGTTTATTGTATTGGCCTTGGTCCAGATGAAAGTAGCTACTTAATTCCTCTCCTAAAAGTTGAAGCTCTTCAATCAGTCGGTCAAAGTACCAAACCTGTTTTCGCGATCTCAGCAGTTGGTGTCATTGTTGAATGAGCCAATCAATACTATCTTGAATGTTCAGTGTTGTAACCTCCAGGCTCTTAATTTTAGAGGGAGATTATATTATTATAGGCTGTCAAACGTGATTTGCTTGCGCAATAAATTTTCTGAAATGTACTACTACTGTTGTAGTTAGTGAATTATCAAAAAAATATATATATATATTTTTATGAGAAAAAGTTTGCTATAAGTGCAAAAATTTCGCCATTTTTCACCGTTCGCTACTTCCACCCTGCTTCACGCATACAATTTGAGGCATACGTTGGATAAATCCAACGCATATACAAGACCAAACGTGCTGCAACCGCTTCTGCACTGCAATCGCAGCGTTCCATTTGAAATAAATTAACTTCCAGGGTATCACAGCGCATTGACGCTGTAGGTCTGATCGAGGCTTATGAGTTAGCATATGCTTAGCTTTAGGACTGCAATGATTATTTGAAGACGTCACATTATTAGACTAATAATGATAACCATATGCCACAACTAGGGATTAGGATTGGCTTTCGCGGTTGACACATCCACTATGCATTAGCACTTACATTGAAGCAATTGATAGGGCCGCCCAAAACTAAGTACGTCAAGGTAAAGAAAAAGGTAAGTTTAAAAAAAGGTAAGTACCATGTTCTGTTTTTTTCCCTGTATATTCACCTTTTACAAAATTTGCTTAGAAAAAAATGCTTCACAAAAAGACAGACTGGAGAACCACAAAATATTTTATTGATGGGGTACATCTCCGATACGCAATGGAACAGCAACCACCCGCACCGGATAACAAACCGAAGCAAAAAGGAAAACTAAATCCTCAAAAAAGAAAGAATCATCCACCGATACCGATGATTAACTTACCCTTGTGGAAGTTAATGTGGAAATTTCTGCTCTGGCTGCGGTCTACGCAGCAATCGAAAGCTTGCGCGAAGAAGTTGCTAGCCTCCGAGCTAGCTTGGAATACAGTCAAGCAGAGATCTTCACTTTGCAGAATAACAACAAATTGCTCACGGCCACTATCAAAATTATAGACTCGAACATGACAAGGGTACAAGCAGAAAATCGATTGCTAAGGGAATCTCGGTTGGATTTGCAAACAAGGGAAATGAGAGAGAATTTGATTTTCTCCGGCATCCCAGAAGTCTCGAACGCAGATAACCCCGAAAGTGCAGTCAAGCATCTTTTACACACCTCACTCAAAATACCTACTGGTACTGTGAACAAAATAACTTTTCACCAGGAGCATAGACTAGGATCGCTGAACAATTGCCCGCGACCAATCATTGTAAAGTTTGAACACTACAAACAAAAGGAAATGATTCAGAATAAAGGCAGAGAACTCAAAGGAACACAATTCGGCATGAACGATCAGTTCCCACGAGAAATAAATGACCGGAGACGAATTCTTTACCCCGTTCAAAAAAGCGAACGAGCAAAAGGAGAAAGAGCATATATTATAGTGGACAAACTATTTATAGATAGGCAATTATTCCGTGATCAAAAAGTGACACCATGGCTATTCTAGAAATTACATCTGTATTTTTATAATACCATTAGTATAACCAATACAACGACAATTAAAAATAATAATAATAAAAACAACACAATGCCACACCGAACGTGCATAAACACCATACCCTAACCAGTCCTGTCTTCTAGCTAACAGAATTATATAAACATTATCTACACCTAGTTATTTGAATGGTTGGTGAGCTTAGCATATCAAGTTACATTTGTAATAGCTTAGCTGATTACAAAAAAGAAAAATTATATTCACATGGCTAAAGGAGAAAGAATACAACATATACAGCTCCAGAAAAAATTAAGAGACCACTGCACCTTTTTCTTTCCTTTCCAAAAAAGTTGAAAAGGAAAGTTTTGAGTGAGGAACAGAAGCCTTCAATTTGCAGTGATCTCTTAATTTTAACCCTTCTGTTCCTCACTCAAAACCTTCCTTTTCCACTTTTTTGGAAAGGAAAGAAAAAGGTGCAGTGGTCTCTTAATTTTTTTCCGGAGCTATATATTGTCTACAGGAAACTCATTCAAAAATGTCTGATGAAAAGGTATGGCAAAAAGAATGGGGAGGGAATATATACTATAATCATGGTCTCTCAAATTCTAAGGGGGTTGCGATTTTAGTACGCAATATAGCAAACTTAACGGTAAAAAACACAAAGACACACATGTAAGGTGGATCATTCTTACCTTGGAACTAGATGATAAACAGTTATGACTCATTAACCTCTATGCTCCTAACAAAGATGATCCACACTTCTTTGCAGACAGAGTATTCTTGAAAATTTCAAAAAAAACATTAATGATAATGTTATAATGGTGGGGGATAACAACACTGTCCTTAATACCTCAAAGGATTGCAAAGGCCATCACACAACAAACTATCACCCACGGGCACTTTACTAAAATTATGGACACATAAGATCTAGTTGATGTATGGAGGTTAAAAAACACAGACAGGGTGAGAAATACTTGGAGGAGGCTATCTCAGGTCAGCCTTCTGGATTATTTTCTCATTTCATTCTCAGCTGTTCCAAAAATTAAAAAAGTGCTGATGGAAGATAGAATGTGCTTGGATCACTATTTGATTAGCATCTCCTTCACTCTGACTGAATTCCCAAGAGGACAAGGATACTGGAAGTTCAATCAAAGCCTTTGAAACGATGAATCATTTGTGACCAGAACAAGAGAATTTATTACAAATTGTTTTAAGGACAACATTGACTCAGCAGATCCTCATGTGGTATGGGATGCATTCAAATGTACATTTAGAGGCCACTCAATACTAAAGCCTGCAACAAATAAGAAAAAATACCTGGCAAGGGAAAATAAACTAAAGACAGAGAGAGAGAGAATCTAATAGTTGAGTTAGATAGTAGTCGAAACGATCAAGACAATAAACAAAACAAATTATAAATGAAAGAAAAAGAAATGGAGTCCATAATTCAGGAATGATTAAACCTCTCCTATTATAAAAACAAAGCCAACTGAATGGAACTGAATTTACTACATTTTTTTTTAAATCTACAACCTGAAGATGTCTGGGAGAGACAACAAAGTATTTTGAGGAAATACACTCAATAAAACCTCCACTTCACCCACTAACTGAGGAAAATTGCAAGGATTTCTTTCCTAATAAGCAGGAAGTTAATTTAACATATATACAAAAGTAACAGGATAAGGAAAAAATAACAGTAGAGGAACTCCAGAAGGCTATCAAATCTTTTGAGACTGGCAAGTCACCAGTGCTCGATGGTATTCCCACAGAAGTATATCTAACCTTTTTTGAAGAACTGAACGACCCATTATTAGCTTGTTTTACCTACTCATATCAAGTTTCTAAATCATCTGCATCTCAGCAAGAAGGTCTAATATCACTGCTGCTCCCTGACAGTTTAAACCCTGACAGTTTATAATAGATTATAATAGATAAGGATCCTACTCAGTTAAAAAATTGGAGACCTCTTACTCTACAGTGCTGCGATGCAAACATTTTAGCAAAATGTATAGCACTTAAAATAAAAAAATCCATTCCAGAAATAATACGTCCTGATCAAACAGGTTTTATACATGGCCGATACATTGGTGTCAATATACGTAAATTACTGGAAATAATAGAGCTGTACAATAAATCAAAAAGGCCTGACCTAGTTTTCATAGCAGAATTTGAAAAAGCATTAGAAAAAAACCTTCTAGATTTTATTTATAAATGTATGACCTATTTTAATTTAGGTAAATCTCTTATACAGTGGGTGGAGGGTGATGTGTAGTGACCCCAAATGTAGAATCAAAAATAATGGTTTTCTTTCAAACAGTTTTAGATTAGGTAGGGGAGTAAAAAAGGGATGCCCATTATCCTCGTATTTATTCATAATGGCCATAGAAATCTTAGCCGGCAAAATTAGAACAAATAACAAAATTAAGGGTTTGGAAATCCAGGGATTAAAAACAAGTCTCCATGATTCAAGTTTTGTCATATTGCCAAATACAGAATCACTATCCTGTCTCATTAAAGATCTAGACCATTTTTGGAACTATCTGGATTAAAACCCAACTATGAAAAGTGCACCACATTATGCATTGGATCATTAAAGGATACTTCTTTTACACTTACATGTAAACTTCCAATCAAATGGAGCAATGGGGAAATGGATGTCCTTGTTATACATATTCCCAAAAATATTGAAAATCTTGTTTCTAGTAACTTTAACAGGTATATTTCCAAGGTTGATCGCATATTAAAACCTTGGACAGGAATACATCTAACCATCTATGGCAAGGTTACTCTAGTCTCACTCGTATTATCCCAGTTCACACATTTATTCATGACAATCCCTACACCGGGAGAGTCTGTTTTTAAATCCCGTGAAAAAAGAATATTTGATTTTATCTGGAATGGTAAGCCAGATAAAATAAAACTAAAATATTTGTATAATGAATATGAAATGGGTAGGGTCAAACCAATAAATATCAGAGCTTTGAATCAGTCACTTAAAGCTTCAATTATACCAAAACTATACCTGAATTCAAACTGGTTCTCAAGTAGACTAAGACAGGCCTATTCCATGTTTAAAGTCGGGCTCTTTGCCATGCTGCAGATTAAAAAAGTGTGCCATTTTAAACTGATAGACAATGGTACATTATTTGAAACATCGACCTTTATGAAGGAATATACAAAGGTGGTTACAATTCCAATTCCATCCCCCTGAACAGCTTGAACAAATCTTACACCAAATTATATGGCTAAACTGAAATATATTAATTGAAAATAAACCAATTTTCATTGAAAAATGTACAAGAAGGTTATCTTGATATCACAAACAAAGACGGGAATCTTATCACTCATGAGCAACTCAAACAAGCATATGGTGAAACATGCTCACTTCAGAGGGATAATCAACTCATTACAGCCATACCAGACAAATGGAGAAAGAAAATTAAAACTCTAGAAAGCAATCTCCTGGTCTCCCATCTATTTAAGATCATGCATGGTTAAACCGGACTAACATAAACTGCAAAATATATCTCTTCCATCTTGATACAAATTGGCACCAAGTGTATGGACTAGTATATAAAACAACTATTGATGTGCCTCTGACAGCCTTTCAGTTTAAATTGTTCTACAGAGTTCTGGCCACCAAAAAAATGCATAGATTATGGGGAATTGAGCAGTCGCCCGTGTGCAGACTATGTCAGGACCTAACAGAAACAACAGATCATCTATTTTGGTAATGTCCTATAGTGTCAAAATTCTGGATTCAAGTTCAAGATTGGTTATTGTGTCACAGAGTCACCCTAGAAGTTAGTTTACAGAGAGTCATATTGGGTGACCTGAGAGGCAATGCTCAATCAATTGAAAACATGATTCTTCTCCTTGGTAAAACATTCATTTTCAAGACCGCATTGGTGGACGCCTTGAGCCTCGACAGATTCACATATGTTGTAAAGAATCATAGTAAGACCAAGAAATATATTGCTGCTGGTAATGAAAAAATTTTAGTCTACTGGGAAAGATGGTTGCCTCTTCTAGAGGGATGGAACTAATTAATAACTAGAATAAAATGAGTGTGTGTATAAATAAGTGTATTTGTGTTCATGTATGTATGAATGTACGTATGTATATTAATCCCATTGAGATTCCGCTGGTAATCTCAGGAAGATAAATCTTCAATCTTCATTATACAAGTGTGTCTGATCAGGCAACATGTTTTTTTGTTGCACACCAAGTTTTTGTAGTGCATTAGCGGTTTTTGGCTCGTGCTCTGGTAAACTTCGGATGCTGCGGAATGTGGGAGGTGCACCTTTTTTCATTGTAACACATGATAAAATTGCTGTGTGCTACGGGCTGCTTGAAAAGTACTCTTGTGACATATTACATCCTCCTATCATCCCCGATATGTGACCTGAAGTGTGGCCAGTGAAGAGGCCTTGTTAGCCAATGACGGGGAAGATCCCAACTGTGATATCGGGACAACCTAAGACAGGCACAGTCGTGTATCTGGTCACAATCCTCAATATACAGTTGTGCTCAAAAGTTTGCATACCCTTGGAGAATTGGTAATATACAGCTCCGGAAAAAATTAAGACACCACTGCACCTTTTTCTTTCCTTTCCAAAAAAGTTGAAAAGGAAAATTTTGAGTGAGGAACAGAAGCGTTCAATTTGCAGTGGTCTCTTAATTTTAACCCTTCTGTTCGTCACTCAAAACCTTCCTTTTTGACTTTTTTGGAAAGGAAAGAAAAAGGTGCAGTGGTCTCTTAATTTTTTCCGGAGCTGTATGTTCCATTTGTAAAGAAAACATGAGTGAGCAGCAGCGTAGGAATTTCACGACGGCCACGTTGGCCATGGCTGTTGTTGCCCTTCGCTCTGGCCGTGATGCCCTGAAAATCATTGTATGCCCTACGGCCACAATGGCCTTTGCCTTGTGCCCCTGCTATCACGGGCAGTAGGTATGGGAGTTGAGTTTCAGTCCATCTTCAACCCGAAAAGGTCCAACTACCTCATCCTTAATGATAGCAGCCCATACCAGGACCCGTCCTCCACCTTGCTGGCGCCTGACTCGAAGTGGTGCCCTGTGTCCATTACTGATGGCCACAGGCCCATCCATCTGGTCCATCAAGAGTCACTCTCATTTTACCTGTCCATAAAACCTTTGAAAAATCTGTCTTCAGGTACTTCGTTGCCCAATCTATACGCTTCGTGTGAATCTTATTCAGTGGTGGTCTTCTTTCAGCCTTCTTGACCTTGGCCATGTCTCTGAGCACTTGACACCTTGTACTTCTGGACACACCAGGTAGGTTGCAGTTCTGGAATATGGTGGCACTGGAGGATAATGGGTTCCTGGTAGCTTCACATTTAATTCTTCTCAAATCTTTTGCAGTTAATTTGCGTCTTTTCTTCTCCATGCATTTTTTGCACCCCAGTTGACTATTCGCAACAAAACGTTTGAGTGTCCGGTGGTCATGCCTCAATAGTTTAGCTATTTCAAGAGTGATGCATCCATCTGAAAGGCATTTTACAATTAACAACAGAGTTATGTAGTCGATTCATTTAAATTCATTATCTATTACGTTATTTTCAGGAAGTGAAAATAACAAAAAGTACAATGGAACAAGTAACCAGGCCCATACTATAAAATTGCTAAGAGCAATGTAAATGGCCATTGTTTTGACGCTGGTGGCCTACCTTAGTATTTCCCTCTTGGTGGCCTACCTTAGTATTTCCCTTCTGTTGACCTCCCAGTAACAGGTGTATTTAACCTGGTATCACATAAAACATCTTGGTTGCACACAGCTGGAACTCATTCAACTAATCACATGACTTCTAAAGACTGGTTATACTTTATCATTCTTATAATTCTTCCATATATACCAATCACTAAATTTCTTTACGAGGCTCTCAAGAAAGCACACTGGACTTTAAAGCTGAATTTGTGCTTGTAATGCAATACATAATTGAGCATTGGGAACGTATTAACCACTATTATTGCAAAGAGTAAGCAACATATTGTGGGATTTATTAAGCAAATATTTACTCCTAAACATATTTAGGCTTGCCTTTTCAAAGGGGTTGAATATGCATTAAGTAAACATTTAAGCTTTTAATTTCTGATCATTTTTTAAACATTTTCTAAAGACACATTTAAGCATTGACAAACATCGGAGTTAGGGGATATTACTTGTAGATTACAAATACATTAAATTCAACATGTGGCAACAACACATTTCTGTAGTTATTTGAAATTCTGGTAGTTAACTGCATTCACCCGATCCCCAGATCGAAACAAATGCATAAGTAAAGGGCTACAATAAAAACCAGCAGTGTTCAGGGTTCCGAGGCTTGGAGTTCAGGGTTCCGAGGACTGCTCTAGCGGATACGTATGCTGAAAGGCCCAGTGGTTCAAGTGTTAAGCTGTTGTTCTTAATTAGTTAAACAAACACAGCCTCTCTCTCTCTAACACTTTACACGCCGTATGCTACATTATGCATGCTAGTGCTAATGCTAATTATTTCCTAATGAGCAAGGCAAACAGGACTGTTGGCTCACAAAGCAGTACACAAGGCCCAATTTCACATTTTCCTGAAAAGAAATACACACAGCAGGCCAATATACACAAAGATATTATATATATATATACACACACAATAACAATATACACAATACAAATGACACTAATTTCATTGGTATCCTAGCAGGTTAGAGAACCTGACCTCATCAGAAAGGTTACCAGATCCCTGAGCTGGCAATGTGAAAAATCGCTCTGTCCTTGAGGAAGACAGGTAACCCTAATTGGTCCTAGTACTCACTCCAGATAGAAGCGTCTGAGAAATTACTCTAATGTAACGTAAAATGTCATAAGGCATGTCCCTTGCACACAATGACTAAATCAATGGTATGGACTGTAAGGCACAGAACGACATTACTGGTGAAGATGTCATTAACATATCATTAAACATGCTGTTTACGTTACCGGCAAATTTGTTTATTCCAATAGGGCGTTGTGGGAAATGCAGTGTGTAAAGTCTGTTTTCTAACTTCACAGTATCAGGAGAATCAGAGAGCTTTTAATTGAGTACAATCTCCTTTAGCTCTCTTCCATTCATGAGTTTGGTAATGATGAGCACTCAAGTCCAGACAAGTGGGCCAGCGTTTCAGATTAGGAATGCAAAACTGGGGCCTCAGCAAAATAAACAAGATCTATGCTTTTACTTAATACTCCAAAGAACACAACTTAAAAGAAAGGTGAGTTTTCTCTAATCAAAAAAGTGGTATACTAAACAATGGTGAAAGCATGAGAAAGGCCAAGGAGCCAAGGTTCCTGTTAAATTTCTTAACATTTATACAACCCCATCAAGCTGAATGATGTCTTCTTTCATTATATTGGTCTACTTCCTACTTTTCATGAAGAGATACGCATCATGGTTGATACAAAGGGAGCTGGTTGATTTTGCTAAACATGGACTGTTTGACTAGTGTAAATGTCTGTTTATAATTTCAACTACAACATCATCATGCTTTCCTTAAATAAGAGTCTCTTTGAAAAGCCTCTTTAACATAAACCAAAACTATCACACAAATCACAACCACGCACTACTAGTGTGGTTGTGATTTATTACTAATGTTGGTGGTATGTAGCTTATTGCAGGGTTTTTTCAGTCAATGACAAGTCAAATTGAAGAACTCCAAAGGATGTTTTCAAGCACGTTGTTGTCATTTT
The DNA here is from genome assembly GCA_016801175.1 of Esox masquinongy. Taxonomy (NCBI): domain Eukaryota; kingdom Metazoa; phylum Chordata; class Actinopteri; order Esociformes; family Esocidae; genus Esox; species Esox masquinongy. The sequence goes on along the minus strand of JACXGI010000763.1, from coordinate 42,029 downwards.
CAAATGAGCCTTTCACTCAATATGATTAGTACACACAAATACAAGTAACTGGTTTTCTTCCCATATTGAAATATGGAAGAACAATAAATACATGAGGAATGAAGCAACTTCAGTGAAATTCCACATGCATCCTCATCCATGATGAATAGAGAGGGCCAATTTCAGTTCTAGACTTGAAAGAAAATTGAAATAAGGTGTTTCTGGAAGCATTATGGTCAAGGTAATGTTAGGTGGCAAGAAGAGGATAAGTGCATTCCATGACAATTGTATTTGTCAAATAATTTGCTTTGTATCCATAAATACAGATAGGTTTGCAGTTACCTGTCAGCCTGGTAGGCAAGCAATGTATAGAAGCTTTCCACTGTAAAGAGAGAACAGTCATATCTAACATAGAAGAGAAGGAAGCTTATTGAGTCTGAGATTCAGAATTTCCTTTTACAGTTCTTTCTATAGCCTAATAAAAACAACATGGGCTACTTTAAAGTTACCAATATTGCCATGACTGTCTTTCAACTGTCAAAATTGAGCCCTCTGTTCACATTTTTGGAGAAATTACACTTAAACAAGTGGTGCATTTAGTGATTTTGCAAAAGAAACGTTCTCAGAATTTTCCCATGTTATCTGCCATGGTGGCAAAAAAAAATCAAATGGGAAGCCAGACAATTTCAACAATATGAAAATGTAAATTAATTTAATTAAGAACAAACTCAAAGTTCCATGACCAAATTATCCTAAAACAGTGTGTGATTCTTAATGTCTTCTCATACAGCTCCGGAAAAAAATTAAGGGACCACTGCACCTTTTTCTTTCCTTTCCAAAAAAGTCGAAAAGGAAGGATTAAAATTAAGAGACCACTGCAAATTGAATGCTTCTGTTCCTCACTCAAAACCTTCCTTTTCGACTTTTTTGGAAAGGAAAGAAAAAGGTGCAGGGGTCTCTTAATTTTTTCCGGAGCTGTAACTCACCACCAAAATATACACAAGCGGGCCCACTTTGGGCCCTGTCCCATAGTTTAAGAAATCCCATAGTTTAAGAAATCTCATTCTCTAATTGCCCTCCCCCCCAATAAAAACATTTCAGTAATCTTATCTGAAAATCAAGGGCAGTTTACATTTATATAAATGTAGTATTTGCCACTGCTCAATAAACGCTGCTTTGACATTTCTAGGAAATGTCTTATTTTCAAGATATTCCAGTACTTTCTAAGTACAATAATAAAGCCTTCTTCAATCACATCCTTAAGTACCTCATACACACACTGCTAACGTGGGCAGCATGCATGAGACCAGGTCCCTGTCTCCATTTCCTCTAGATGTTATAATATCAATCACATGTTCCAGTATGCCTTCTGGGTGTTCACATTTCTGTGGTAATGTGTGTGATCATAATGATCATAATTAATCCTCAGTAGGCTATCTACACTTGTTGGTGTTGAACGTGTATCCACACCTGTTAGGGACTGGGAGTTGCCAGGCACCTCACAATACAATATAATCACATTACTTAGCTGCCCATTTACAACAAGATATACTATGTTTTTAGCATACAGAAAACAACAGGGGTGTGAAATGAGGCCATATTAGGGATTAGAGACTGAAAATTATTATAATAAAATGTAGGCTTCTATGTGCATTCTTGGCGATAATCATATGCTAATAGAATCGTTGTGGTAAAACAAAACATATGGAAATGTACTTTTATAACCGCCAAGATTTATATTACATACGCTCTCATTTGTCAGATTTTAAATGACCTGGGTGCTCCAATTGTTTACAAGCATGGGGTTAGCGCTATATCAATTAGGATATCATGAAGTTTAACTCACACAAGTTGACAATCTCCTTGCATGACATGATGTGATTTGGCAGCATCACAATAGCACGCGCGCACACACACAATCTTAAATCAACCTGTCTGCCCCCCCCCAATGTAAACTGGGGAATGTTTTCCAGAGCAGTTTCTTTTAAATCAGCGGAGTGATGATTGACCTCGTCCTAAAAGTGTTACCTGGCAGGGATTGCGATACACTCTAAAACCTGATGCTTGTGAGGACACAGATCTTGCCACACACTGCAACCGAGGCCTGATTCACTGATTTAGCTGCAGGGCTACTCTGTCACTCAGCTAAAACCATAGGCTTCTGAACCGCTGTCCTGAGGCAACTGCTACCACATGTTTTCACTGTGTCTAAGGTCTTTTATCAACTGAAAAGGGCATAAGGATGCCCAATATGACCTCATATTTTTAGGACGAGCCAACTGACTATTTGCTGGACCGCATAAGCAGCCAGCCAAGAAGAGCAAATGTCTCTTACTGAGTGAGTGAGTGAGTGAATGACTGACTACCCCTTGTTAAATAGCATAGTGGTTAGCGACGGTCTCCCACACAGGGGACCAGTGTTCAAGACTTGCTGCAGTCAAAGCAAATTATGCAACTTCACTGGCCACAACCTTCAGAAGCTATGTTATAGTAACCCTAACCCTAACCCAATAACACCAAATTTAACACACCTGCTCCCCATTCACACCTGAGACCTTGTAACACTAACAAGTCACAATGCACCGGGGAGGGAAAATGGCTAATTTGGCACCAATTTCGACATTTTCACTAAGGGGTGTACACACTTTTGTTGCCAGCGGTTTAGACATTAATGGCTGTGTGTTGTGTTATTTTGAGGGGACAGCAAATTTACACTGTTATACAAGCTGTACACTCACTACTTTACATTGTAGCAAAGTGTCATTTCTTCAGTGTTGTCACATGAAAAGATATAATCAAATATTTACAAAAATGTGAGGGTTGTACTCACTTTTGTGAGATACTGTAGGTATTGGATCAATGTAATTCACGAATGAAAGAAAAAATAATGTTGTTGTGCCATGAAAATCACCAACAGAAACATAGTCTTAGAAAAATGGTAAGCGATAATAGTTTACAAACAGCAAAATGTTGCTAACCTATTTAATTTATTTTCAAAGACAGTTATGCAACACCCAATTTCCCCGGGTGAAAAAGTAATTACTACCTTAAGACTCAAAAACTGGTTAAGCCACTTCTAGCAGCAATCACTGCAACCAAACACTTCCTGCAGTTATTGATCACTCTCTCAGTGCATTGGAAGGATTTTTGTTCTCCATGCAGAACTGCTTTAACCCACTGTCATATTTATGCTTTCAAGCATGAACTTCTTGTTTCAGGTCTTGCAGAAACATCTCAATGGGGTTTAAACCTAGCTTTGATATGGCCATTCTAAAACATTACATTTCTTGTTCTTCTTTCTTGTTATTCTAATATAGAACTGTATGTTTTGGATCATTGTCTTGCTGCATGATCCAGCTGCATTTCAGCTTCAGCTCACAAATTAATGGCTTGGCATTCTCCTTTAGAAGTCTCAGATACAAAGAATTCATGCACCGTTAAAAACAATGTGCCCACTCTACTTAAAACATTAGGTAACTATTAACATCAGCTTTATGAGATTTTTCAATAAGAGGAAATACTCACTTCCATTTTTTAACCAATCATCCCTGTAATGTCCTTTTAAATTGGAATATGCTAGTACATTGCATTGGCTTTAGCAGGTATGGTTTTGCACACTACTCAATCCTTGTACAGTAACCAGAGATTTTTCTGACGGTTTTGATATCCGCTCATCACGGCCCATCACTCCTCACAGCACAACAATCTGCGTAATATCAACATATACATTTGTACTTGTCTTTCATCAAGCATGTGCACAACATTTGCAAAATAATCCTAAAATCTACCAATGTTGAAATACCCACAATCCTCTTAGAACAAGGCTACGTGGCAAGTTGTTGGCAGACCATAAAATATTTAAATAATTGATTTAATTAAATCATATTTCTATTCCTAGAAAACATTATGCCCAGAAAGAAGTGACAGATGTAGCATGTAATTATGAAATAATATTTTTAAGTTGTTGGTAATATTCACAAATACTTGTTCAAATTCAGCAGCATAGTAAATAGATATTTTTTTGTTAAATGTCATCAACTTTTAAGGTAATATTTTTCCAAGCCGGCAAATCATTTTCTACAGTGTGGTTCTTTTAATGATGGGAAGTAGTTCAGATCCTGATGCAGCAAGACATCCCCAAATAATGTGGAATACAGTGTCTGGTTTATGTCAGGTATAATAAGACTTTCATGTTGTTCGAAAAAGTTCTACTGTTCACTCATCTGACCATCGAACACTGGTCCAGAACTCTTATGCTTTTTGCCAAACTTGGGATGGACATTAATATTCTTCATAGTGACCGGTGGTTTCCACCTTACTACTTTGCCATGAATCCCATTTTTGTTGCACAATGTCTTTCTGATGGTAGATTCATGAACACTGACCTTTGCTGAGGGGAAAGAGGTCTGAAGATCCTGGGACACTGTCCTGGATGATTTTATGCTTCACTCTCAGAGATTTTGGCAGGATAGTGACTCTTGGAAACATTCACTACCATCCCAAACTTTCTCCATTTAGACAATATGGCTCTGACTGTGGTTCAGTGGAACCTCAGAGCCATTAGAAATGGATCTGTAAACGGATGCGTCAACACTGTTTTCCAGAAGAGTTCAGGAATATATATTGATCATGGCATGATGTGGCTTTGGAACTTACGGGCCAAAATTGTGTCTGATATCGATATCTGATACTGGCCAAATCAGGCCAGATGGTTTACTAAGGGATACTCCTGACCGAAATAATCCCTTATGAAGACATGAAAAAATGTTTCAGTAATTATTCTTTTCCAGGTGAATACAACCTTGAAGCTGGGATAAACACATAGCTGTTATTAAAAGAAGAAGAGAGTAAACCTCCATGGGTCCTCTTACGATGCACACAGACATACACTCATTATGGGTTGTGTTTCAAGTAATCGTAGCCTCGGTTTACCTATATCACTTCAATGTCCTTGTGTTTGCACATAGCTGCTATAAATAGATGGGATATAGATGGGTATTGGAGAAAGATATAGATTAGACATAGCTGGTATTGGAGAAAGATATAGATTAGATAAACATGGGTACTGGTGGAAGTGCCTGCCAGGGCTGAGTAAATCTACTCATGTTGACAAAAAACTGAGGCAACAATATCTGCATGCAGTCAGTGGAGTGGACCATCTCTGCACCATTACAAGGATCTTGTCTGGGTGTAGACTGTTAATTCTAAAATGTACGGAAAGAAGGGGTTTCCTTTTGGGGAAAAAAATATTTTGCAAGGGAAATCCCAATTATTAACATTTTCTTCAAAGTAAAACAGGAAGTAACAAACCTTTGACAGCTTTGTACTTCTTTTAGACTCACCACTGATGACTATCCGCACACATAGGGTCCAGCGTTACTGCTTCCTCTCCAACTTTCTTCCCTAAGGGGAGAAAAGAGGTGGACATGAATAACGCTAGCTACTTCGCTGAAACACACACTGTGTACACCATACCTGCAGTACATTGGGTTACGTGTCAGAGACAGCATATATAAACATACATGCTTAAAATTAATTCAATGGATGTGACTGCGAAAATTCAAAGACATGGACATCCTTTACCCCTGGTTGAAATACATGTGTATTATGTATCTGGTATATAAAACAAATAAATTCATTTTAAAACACCCAAAACAAGTAATTTTATTAGTTTTCAGTAATTGTAAAACCCAAGTGGTTGACCTCATTGTATTTTTAGAGGACTGTTTTTTTCTACTAGTTATTCCAAATACTATTTTAAAATACCTGGGTTAAATGTATGCTAATGTATTCGAGTCAGTTTATTGAACGTGTTCAGATACTTTTCAAGTGTATTCCCTAATTCCTTGACTATTATACATCAATTCATGCCCAAATACTTACATGATATGCATGTGAAAGAAACCAAATCATTTTAACCCTCCATCTCTTACGTCATTTAATAAAACACCTTACCAAACAATGACACCACACAAAAGAGGTGAAACTGGGCATGAGCTAATAAATGAATAAAAATAACAGTGATATGAAAGATAATCCAAGAAGATAGCAGGTCCCTTACATGCCATGTCATTAGTCTATTAGTAGCACCAACGTGGGTGTCACTTGACGTTTGACATATCTGCTGCTTTAAATAGCCAACATTACATCACCCTGTTTTCCTTTGAATTTCCGAAGCCTTTGACAATGGTGCTTTTGCGGGAAAGCACCTGGCCAACTGAGTAGATTGACTAGAGGCCCAATTAATGCTGGGGTTTAGTGTATGAAGAAACAGGTCAATCCGGCCAGTACTGTACAGCAGAAATGTTCTGTCAGTTGACAGACTAAAGGTAGATGGTATAGTGTTGCACTTGTATAACAACTTGTAGATGCTCACGGTGAACATGCACTATTATAACAGTGTAACACAAGATATGCAAAGAGGGTTGCAAGTAATCTAACTCCTTGCCTAAAAGCACTGTAGGGGACGGAGTATAAGGCAACAGCAGTGAGAAAATAAAATACTATGATTTCAGTGAACACCTCTGTACACTTTGAAGTGGTTTGTGTGATCACAGTTGTTAACTAAAAAGAGAAATAGTATATTGTACTGGCATTTCCAGAGCTACCTTAAATGTGTTTCTGTTTTCCAACTACATTACGTCTAACACGCTCCAAATTTGAAGAGCAGTAAAAGACGGCCGTAATAAATTCCTAATGTCTAGACCTAAGGGCCAAGCACAACACAAGCCCACGCACATCCGATTCACTGGCATGGTGGTTGGCGTGTACGTCCTGAGATTGGAAGGATGTGGGTTTGATTCACAGTCAAGTCGTACCAAGGGACACGTCGGCTGCCACACAGCAGTAAGGAGATGGATAGAGGTTAAGGCTCTTTAGCTGTGACTCCTGTCCAGGACTGTATTAGTACATTACGCTGCCTCACACTAGAGAAACAGGAGATCCCACTCCTATGAACCATTCTGCCTTGCATAAGCCAAGGCTCGTACTAGACTACTAACTTAATTGACAACCCAGTCTTTCTTTTGACAACCTAAATTGGAGCAATAGACCCTGTCAACGGTTCTCCACGCATTGTGGACAATAATGCAAAGACATTACATACGCTAGCAGTGAGAGTACTTCATCTTAACCCCTCAAGACAGCTGTGCTAAAAAGAACTTTGACGAAGTTCACCACACATCCTGCTAGTTCTCTGTGGCCAGATCCCACACTGGTTGAGGTCATATTTTTGATACTACTGTACACGTTCAAGCCAACTTGGTTGGTTTTCCAGGTGTCATTCAGTCCTGGCTGTGCAAATGACAATACATGTCTCCAATTCCAAACGATGCTAAGATCTCTGTTATAGTTGTACTTTCCTGAACACTTTACACAAAAGTTCCCAGTTTCCTGATTCATTTGAATGTTTCTGGAACTGTGTAACCCTAATCTTTGGTCCATCAAGTCAATTCTGCAGATGTGAGGGTCAGTGTGTTATTTCTTACCAGTCTCTGCATGACTTTTCTTCTGCTCTAGGTTGGTAGTGATGTCGTGAACATCCACATAGGCCCGAACAAGTCGCCATAAGAAAGCTGTGTTCTGTCCAAACTATAATGAAAAGATACATTTCAGGGTCACTAAACAAATAAAGACCTTCTTTCAAAGCCAGGCTTGAGCCAGAAACGTGCTCAGACTTCAAATAGGGTGAATCTATACTATTGATTGCATTGCTCAAAGGAAACCTAATCAACTGTATCTGTACTCATAGCTAGTGGAAGTTTACATCCCCTGATCAGCCTAAACATTTGCTTACTAAATTACATGTACAAAGGGATTACATGTAAAATAAATGTTTAACATAAACTTAACCGACATCTTCAAATAAAAGAACATTGTAGAACAGTGTGGTAGATAGTACCTCCAAAACATCAAATATCAATGAGATCAAATGAAATATGAAAGGGGGGGCGCAGGCAAAATGTTAGAGGAAAACCAAATACTGAAGAAGAGTTTCATTTTGTAGCGATTATAGTTACACAAATGTTAATGCCCAAAAAAAACAGGATGGCTTTTCAAGTGGCATTGAGTCCTTATCCAGGAATATACAGGTGCTGGTCATGAAATTAGAATGTCATCAAAAAGTTGATTTATTTCAGTAATTCCATTCAAAAAGTGAAACTTGTATAATGTATACATTCATTCCACACAGACTGATATATTTCAAGTGTTTATTTCTTTTAATTTTGATGATTATAACTGACAACTAATGAAAACCCCAAATTCAGTATCTCAGAAAATTAGAATATTGTGAATAGGTTCAATATTGAAGA
>JACXGI010000763.1:0-33638 GCA_016801175.1 Esox masquinongy | reverse complement strand
TTCGTGGAGAACCACCACGCACAGACGTATGCAAGACATGGGTTTCAGCTGTCGGATTCCTTGTGTCAAGCCACTCTTGAACAAGACATAGCGTCAGAAGCGTCTCGTCTGGGCTAAAGACAAAAAGGACTGGACTGCTGCTGAGTGGTCCAAAGTTATGTTCTCAGATGAAAGTAAATTTTGCATTTCCTTTGGAAGTCAAGGTCCCAGAGTCTGGAGGAAGAGAGGAGAGGCACAGAATCCACGTTGCTTGAAGTCCAGTGTAAAGTTTCCACAGTCAGTGATGGTTTGGGGTGCCATGTCACATTATACAAGTTTCACTTTTTGAATGGAATTACTGAAATAAATCAACTTTTTGATGATATTCTAATTATATGACCAGCACCTGTATTCTGAACTGGTTGTATGATGTGACCCACCTCCTGTCTCTTATCCAGCAGGATGTCGAGGCACTCCCTCTTATCTCCATCGGTGCCACTGTGTAGAGCATCCACCCTCTCCAGGAGGGTGGATAACTCATCCAGAGGTTCAACCACCGTCACTTCCTCCTCATTGTCCTCATCCTCACTCTGCTCTTCATCCTCAGTGTCTGTAAATGCAGTTATGTACCTACAAAACACGTGAGCATTCATCAGCGCCACAGCCTACATTCTCAGATTGCGTAGCGTGTTTTCTCCTACTTAACTTAGGTGGCAGGAAGGTACACAATGTCTTGGTGGTACCCTGAGCAGTGGACTCGGTTGGAGGGGGAATCAGTAACTATGCAATGATTAACTTACAATATACTATTTTGCCCATCCGGCTCTCAAACTCAACACTCATTATCTTCACCCAGCACAACCAGAAGAGGACCGGCCACCCCTCAGTCTGGTTTCTCTCTAGGTTTCATCCTAATTTTGGACCCTACTAGGGAGTTTTTCCTAGCCAATGTACATTAACTCTTGTTACTTGCTGTAAAATCACTTTGTGACAACTGCTGATGTAAAAAGGGCTTAATAAAATAGATTGATTGATCGATTGACCTCCCATTCTTACTTCACTAATCAGGGACTCATTAGACCCTAATGTAGGACACCTGGGTGGCAATTCATTATCAGAACAGAACACCAGCAGTAGTCTGAATCATGCTGATTAAAAGTTGAAGACCCCTGGCATTGGCTTTGACAAGTTATGGATCTGGCATCAGGCAATTTCTGTAAGGTATAGTAAAGAAGGTAAGTATCTCCAGACGTCTGGCAATGGATTGTGAGCCTTAGTTAATGAGTGTCTTTTAATACTCCCTGTCTGCCAGACACTCAATATAGGATTAACCTTCACAGCATGTTTACACGCAAACAGCAACATGTTTGCTTACACAAGTGGGTCACCTAATTGTCTACATAAATGCTGCCTGGAAGTTGAGAAATCTTGACTTCTTAATGTGGATACCTGTAGGGTTTCCCACACAGAACACAGAGAGACTTGTTTGTCTCTGTCATGGTGAGGCACGCTATGTGCCCACATTAGCCTCCGTTTATGCCTTTATGGCATTAGAAAAAGTCCCCTTTAAGTATGTACTAACACCCTGAGCACCCTGAGCTACCAATGGAGTGGGGAGGTTTAAGTGCTGTGTATTAATGACATAGGCAGGTAGAAATAATAAGACATAGATAAAAAGTAAAAAAATGAAAACATGAAAGGCTTCCAATTAAGTACTGGCAACAGTTGCATGTGCGTCATCTGTGGTTAAGGGAACATTTAGGACTCCGAGGCAATGGTTCTGTGCCTGGGATGGAGGTGTGTTGGAGCCGCTGACAGGAGCATTATGGGAATATAAGTGTGCTGGAGGCCACATCTTAAATCCCTCCCACCCTCCGCCCCACACCTCTCCTCAACTCAGGTCATAATACATGATTACGTAAGTTGTTGACTTTCAGACAAAAGTACAATCATATGAAAAAGTCAGTAGACCTTGCGGAATTATTATTTATTTTTACATATTTGGACAAATGGATAAGTAATGTCCACTTCCACACTAGTGACAGATAAAAGGTAAGCTAATTTAACATACTCAAAGAACTACAAAAATGCATTTCTCAGTGCATAAAACAATAGCTTCAACAGCTGGTGTTGCACTCTTTGACTGAAAGTAACAATGTAGCCATTTCTATCTGTCTATCATTTTCTTACACTGACTGGGAGGAAAGTTCAAGCTGCAACTTAAGAGGCTTGAACTGTTTCATGTTTGAGGGCTTTCTTTCCTGCACAGCCCACTTCATGTCCCCCAAGCCTTTCGATAGGACTGAGATCTGGTCTTGGGCTTTACCCAGGTGTTCTCCAGCAAACATCAGTGGTTTCTTGATATTCTTTTTTAAGAGCAGAGGCTTCTTCCTTCCTGATCACCCATGTAGGCCAAGTATGTTCAGTGTCTTTATGACAGTTGACTCATTCACTTCAACACTGATTGTGGCAAGAGAGGCCTATAGATACTTTGATGTTACAGACTTCTATGAGCAACTTTTGGTCAGTGCTTGGGCTGAATTTGGTTGGACGATGTAGACTGCCAGTGGTCTGGGCTTTTTTCCATTTGTAGATTATTTGTCGGACAGTGGAATGATGTACTTCAAACTGCTCAGAAATGGCTTTCTAACCAAAGACTCATGGTCATCAATCATTTTCTTCTGTGGGCCTCCAATAGGTCTTTTGATTTTGGCATGATTTGTTACCACACACCTATATAGTTAAGACCAAACCAGGCCATGTGTCTAATCTTTATGGAAGGCTAGACCCTCCATTTTAGGGTGTACCTGATTAGAATTTTAGCCATTTTATGTGAAGGTAGGGGTGTACCAACATTTTCTGCACAAGGAAATTGCATTTCTGTTTATTTACATTGCATAAATGGTTTCAAAGTTCAAATTGTTTTTGATTTATTAAACTCTGCTACCGTTAACAAGGAATGTGGTTGAAATTTGGCTCAATTATTCATGAGTATAGTATGCAAAAAAAAAGAATATCCAGGGGGTGCAAAACCTGGTCAATGGTGGAATGCTACTGTCTAAACTTTGAACAATTGAACAACTTATCAGAGAGCGCCTACCCAATGCCTAAGAAAAGTTTTAAAGAACATTAAACATTGGATATTGTGTCAATGTAAACACCTACAGCTCCGGAAAAAATTAAGAGACCACTGCACCTTTTTCTTTCCTTTCCGAACTGTTCAACTGTTTTGGAAAGGAAAGAAAAAGGTGCAGTGGTCTCTTAATTTTTTTCAGAGCTGTATTTAAGCACCAAGAGCTAAAAGCAAGAACGTCATGGATATAAGCCCATTTACCCCATTTTCCAATCAAACTGGTAACACAGTCATGGAAGCGCTTTATGTAGGGATTACGCTGTTGTCAACTCTCTGCTCTGTCGTATGTGTGGCCAACGCGCCCAGTGTTTCCACTCTAACACCCTATGCTTGTGTTTTAATGCAGCTGTTTGCTTGAGACCGCAGCTCTTAATCTCTCGGAAGAACAAATCAAACACTGCAGCTCTAGCCAAGAATCAGGCACGCCCACTCATTCATTCATTCACTCGCTTGCACAACACACAGTGAAAAGCCTGACCGACTGTTTCACCAGACGACAAAAGATTAAATCTAATAATACTGTTATCATCATAAATTGGGGAAAATGGTTTAAATACATGAATGTGGTGGCAACACATGAAGAGGGAATAAATCAATGCAATGACTATGTTTTAATGAACAAACTGGTATACCACAAGGTACAGTCTGTTGGCCACTGGTGTCCATGGGAACTTATAAACTCAGGTCCTTAACCCCTTCCCTGCACTGACCTCAGAGTAAGCTCCAAACCTGCAGTCTGGGGCTGAACCCATTTATCGGCCAATGCAAATGGACTCATGATTCTGCATGGAGCTCCTTTTGAATAAACAGCGATGGCCATTCAATCCAAGTCTTGTGTATGTTTGTTGGGCTTGAACTGGCACACTGAGTGAATGTGTATGTAGATCCCTAGGAGAGAGAGCCCCTGATGGATTATCGTACCTACATTAATTAATGAATTCACCTCTTTCATTCTTTTGAACACCAATTCATTTGCTTGTACTGTCATCCATCTGTTTGTCTTTTCATTCATGCAGCTTTCCCTCTCTGCACTGGTTTACTCAATGAAAAGAGGTGAGAGAAAGAGGCAGCAACGCAGTCCTGAGTGATCAGCGCATTCCTGTCACGCCATTCCACAGCCCATGAATCACTGGAGTTGAGAAAGAGAAAAGCCCAGGATGCATTTGTGTGTTTATATACCATCATTATCCTCCCTTCGTTTACAGACGGAGAACAAACATCACAGGGCCCGCGGTGCTGTTTCAACACTGTGTAAACGAAGGGGGAAAAAAGAAGACAGTCTCTAACTTGACTGGGTGCTATGCCAGTTTGATTAAGGTTGAGTTAGTGAACGGAGCTAAAGGCTCTAATAGGAGGAGGCTTACTACAGTGCTAGTGGGTAACTTTAGAAACGTTTAGAAAGCTGATGAATGAACATATTGAGAGAGACAAAGCTAATTGGTCAGGTCTTAGCTACCATTCTGCTGTTGACAATAAGGCTCTGGTAAGCATAATGAATTACAACAATGTATGTGACCAGAAGTTGTGCTAACACAAAATATTGTGCTATTGTCACGCAGAAAAAAATTTCTTGCTTCTGAAAACGCAGGTGTATTGACCTACCTTTTACTGTTAAAATAGATATTATCCGATTAGCTTGACCATCCAAATCTTAAAGCTACATGCTCTCTCTTCTCTGCAGTGTGGACAGTGTGTGTGGCGGGAGCAGCTGTGAGCTGCATTTTCATTGCTAATTTACGTGTCCATGTCATTAGTTAACATTGTGCTACTTTTGTCCCACTTGTCTCTCCCGTAACTTTCTGTAGTCTAAGACCCAAGACTAGCTAGCATGATATTTAAAACCTATGGTGTCATTAAGTCCCAAAAACTAAATACAACTCTAAAACTCATAAACACTTCAGAGCATGTTATTTTATTACGTTGCTCATAATCACATTTTGTTAATAACTCAGTGAAACATGGATGGATTTTTTGCAGGGATGTGACACAGGAAATGCTTGACTCGTTCAGGGGTCTTTTTTTGACATGCTAGGCATGTTGGTAGTCTTTCAGTGGAGCTTAAAGCAGTGGACACCATGGGAAAGCTTTAAAAAACAAAACAGCTACAAGAGTGTTACCACTCCAACATCCTCTGGTCTAGGAATTATTCAGCTCAGCTCACTCAGTATAGACCTTGGTGTTGAGAAGGGCCTCTCAAGGATTTATTTAAGACTGAATAAAGTGAGTACAGACATAGGCTGGCTAGGCGTCATGCCTCTCAAAGAAGTGTATATTCCCATGCTTCCCACGTCTCTGTTAATCTCAAGTCTCTTCAACTGATGTCAGGTTCCAATGTTGTGGACAAGAGAAGCCTAGTCAGGTCCTTTTGCCATGGCCCAGAACCTGCCAGGAGTTGCAACTTGAGGAAGAATTATTCAATGGAGTTCCAGTAGGATTGTTGAATTGGTACAAGTTCTTGGCCCTAGCTCACCTCGGTAAAAAATAACTTATTTGTGTTAAAAGGAAGCGTCACCACCCTCATAACAAAACATGCCTAAAGGCTAATAGTCAAGCCCAACAATAAACAAAAACAGTGGAGTATCAGAAACCTACAAAATTATTTGTAAATTGATTGTGCCTGCAATATTTGCAAAAAAGGCAACATAAGATACAGTAAATCCTTACAAAGGCTTTTCCCCCTAAGCAATGAAGATGGCAGGACAGACCTGCTTTGCCGTGCCATATGCGAGTAGGCCTAGATTCCAAGTAAGCAAATTGATGTGATAGTAGCAACCTGTTTTTCTTTCATTCACCAACTGGGATTAACGTGAATGGAAGCCACAGGACGTAGGGCCTTTTAACATTAAAAGAGTTAACAAGCATGAGAAGGTGATTCATTTACTTAACGTTTCAGTTTACATTGGTTTGTACTGCCAGATAAGCTGAAAGAGAGTTAAAGATATAATTGAGGGTTATGTGCAAGCCCCTTTACAGTCTACACTATCCAGACATATTTTCATATTCTGCAGTAGGTAGCCTGTATATAATGTATTTGGCTACACAAAGCAGATAAATAACAGCAGGCATCTTGTCAAGGCTCCTTTGAAAGAGGCGACGTACACTAACTCAGAAGGCGAGAGCAGTTTCTGTTTATACTATGAAAAAATCAAGCGGCTCGATACTTTTGATACCTTTTAGACAATATATTGTAGTGTAAAAAGGACCATATGCTTTCCACAAAATGATTGCAAGACACTATTATCCTCTGATTAATCTTAGATTTGCTAAAACTCTTATCTATAGTTTCCTTATGTTAGGTGTACTGACAGTGCCGTGTGGCTGCGGGGCTGCTAATGGAGCATGACATGAAAGCCTGGAGCCAAGCATCTTAGCCCCACTTGTCTAGGATGCTTTCAGCCAAACTCATTCAGCATGCATCCTGGTGGTGATAGGGGCTTCTAAGGGATTGACTGAAGACTGTATGAAGTGAGTACAGACTGGCTAGGGGGTCATGCCTTTCAAGCCTACAGTGGGGGGAACAAGTATTTGATACACTGCCGATTTTGCAGGTTTTCCTACTTACAAAGCATGTTGGTAGATGATCAAATACTTATGTCATGCAATAAAATGCAAATTAATTATTTAAAAATCATACAATGTGATTTTTGGGATTTTTGTTTTAGATTCCGTCTCTCACAGTTGAAGTGTACCTATGATAAAAATTACAGACCTCTACATGCTTTGTAAGTAGGAAAACCTGCAAAATCAGCAGTGTATCAAATACTTGTTCTTCCCACTGTATATTCTTATGCTTCCCATGCTTCTGTTACCCTCAAATTCCTCCCAAGAGACTCCACTTTCCAATGATGAGGCCATGAGATGCCTAATCCGATCATCTTTCGATCCTCGTTTTGCTGTGGACCAAAACCTGCTCAATAATCTGCCTGAAATTGGAATTCGTAGATTTCTTCAATGTAGCTCCAGTAGGTATGTCAAATGAATACAGATGAGGCTCTCAACCTTAGATAACCTCTGCACAAGGAACTTTTTTATACCAAAAAGAAGCTTCACACTTATGGCAATGTTTGCGTAAAGGTCATTAGGCAGGAGCTTCTCTCCATCAACAAAGCTAGTTAGTGTACAGTAAAAGAACACTAGCACAATTTCTTTTCAACTTTATTGTGCTAAAGTGACAAAATGAAACTAACAAAGGCCGTTCCTCTCCAAGCAATGGAGGGGCTCAGACAGGTTGCTCCGTAGAGCCATATGAGAGTAGATTCTAACTTAGCCAATTAAACTGATAGTAGCAACTTGTTTTTCTGACTGGGAATAAAGGGAATGGAAGCCACAGGAGTGAAGCTATCCACATGATTATGAAACACTGACTTTTTTTAACTTTGCTATAATCTTATCTACAGTTTCCTTGCATATATTTTCTGTTCAGGCGTACTCTGTTCAGATGCCGGGTGACTGTGGGCCTGCTAATGGAGCATGACATGAAAGCCAGGAGCCAAGCATGTTAGCACTATAGGCAAGAGGAGAACTGAAAGTAAATGTTGTCAACAGGAAGGGGGAGTGATGGTTGGTCAGTGGTGGATTCTCACTGGTGGATTACGTGAGTGGAGGAGGGGTATATCATGTCCCGCAGACATAGCTAAGGGCCGTGTTGGTCAAATGAAACGTGTGGAAACGTACAGGAATAGTTAGAGCATGTGGGTCTCCGATCAACAGTGATTTGGGTGCATGATTTGAGTTCATGTCAGTCTTTACTTTCTAGGGAGAGATCCTTTATCTTTGTTGGACATCAGCCCCTTCCAGGAAGTTTAGAATGCGAGAGATGGGGAAAGACAACAAACGATTGTGTTTGAAACTCATCACTAATCATGACATCATGTTTATATTCTAAGCTTTTAATAACTAACACGGACAAAGTCCTTCTCTCTACAAACCTCTAAGTGTGTGTAATCAGACATGCCATTATTACATAAACAAAAGTCTTCTCCTTAAATTAATTACTCTCCAATGTCATAAACTCTATAATTCTAAACACAAAAGTACACATTTCCTGTAGCTACAGGTGCGCAGCGTGACGTGCATTAACTGCAGTGGGAACTGTTTGAGGAATTACAAGTTCCAACATGACAACATAAACTGAGACTCTGACAGCTCTGCATACATAATGGCAGATTGATGGGCCTACTCGGTTGAGGAGTTAAGTTTGAGGAAGCTGTTTTGACAGATGAAGAATGATTGGTGCAAACTGTGTGAGCTTTCTAACTTGTGAGTGTGTGTGGCAAAACCATGTAAACACACTCCTTATCAACTTTGACCTGCTCCATAACAGAGCCTCCATCCTTGTCACGCATAGGTAAGGTGTAGAGTACTCTCTATACACGATCATAGCCAGTTTGTGTTTCAGAACACTATCTGAAAATGCAGTGCCTTCCAGGATAATTAGCACAACGGGTATATATGCACAAAGGATGTGAAAAAACTGCTTTGTCGTCAGCCTGATGTTACACTCAAACAATTATAGGAGTCCTGTAATTGAGTAAACATTTTCAACAACAAGTAATTATTTTATTAAAAAACATGCAATTATTGCCACCCCAAGAAATTCTTATGAATAAATCAAATTGCTATATATTCCGATTAATCTGAGTCTTTGGGAACTCTTAAGGGGTCATCCATAACATCCTGTTTGACTGCAGCCGCAGGAATCAGGCAATGACTATAGAATGAGAGCTATATGCCTAAAAATACCCATCTTCACTATTAGGGTGATAATTAAGAACTGTAAAACAACTGGACCTGTAATGAATCTGCCTGGACGTGGAGAAATATGTATTTTGCCCCTAGGCACAGTGAGAAATGGCAAACATTATGCAAGGATCACATTTGGAGAATTACAGTAGTTACATCTTGGGTGCACCAAGTCACCGAAACTAGTATTACACCACAGCCATGCCAACAAGTTATTTGAAAGGTTTGTCAGAAAAAGCCTCTGCTGTCACCAAACCATAAATTTAAGCATCTGGAGTTTGAAAAACACCAGAGGTGGGTTTGGCAAAAAAAGAGCCATGGTCATGCAGAATAGAACCTAATACATACAATCAAGTATGGTGGTGGATCTCCGATGTTGTGGGCCTGTTTAAGGACTTGTGAACCTTGTTAGGATGCAAGGCAACAAGTACAAGGAAATTTTAGACCAAAACCTGTCGGAGTCTGCCAAGAGTCTTAAACTGGGTCATTGTTGGATCTTCCAGAAGAACAATGTTCCAAATCCACATTAAAATGGTTCACTGACCATAGGATCACGTTTTTGCATTGGCTGCCAAAGTCCTGTGACCTAAATGTAATTGAAAACATCTGGGGTGAGACGAAGAGGAAAGTCCAAAGTAAGGACCAAGGAGTTTCTGTAAGAAGGAATGGTCTCAAATCCCTTCCCTATATGTTCTCCCACCTCAAGAAAAATTATATAAAAGACTGTTACCATGGTAAAGGGAGATGTGCACAATATGCTAAAGGCAGGGGCGAGAATAAGTGTGGAAC
The DNA here is from genome assembly GCA_016801175.1 of Esox masquinongy. NCBI lineage: Eukaryota > Metazoa > Chordata > Actinopteri > Esociformes > Esocidae > Esox > Esox masquinongy. The sequence continues at coordinate 23,995 of JACXGI010000763.1, read as the reverse complement.
AAGTTTCTGAATTAATTATTTCTTGATAATTACTTTTTTCTTTGAACAATTTATACTTAAAGGTTAGATTCATATGATATTTTGAGTGTAAGATAAAGCCGATAACCAGCAGTGACACTTTTTCACAGGCTTTGTTGTATATTTACCTAGGATGCGAGTAATTCTGATGTCATATTACTTTGAACAAGTTTCACTCAATTCAAGGTTGGATTAATATTCTTTTTTGAGTGTAACTAAATGACGTTTTTTCACAGCCTTTTTTATTCGTATTAACCTAGGGTGTCTGTAATTCTACAGGGCACTGTATGTCAATGATGATCATTGGTAGAAAATCTTTGAAAATACACGAGACAAAGCTAGTGACTACAGAACTTCATCTTATGAATAAAGATGTAATTACCTGCCAATACCAAGTAAGCGTGTGATCGCTGGAAGTTTGAGAGCAGCCTGAGAGGCTAGGTTTAATGTGTGTGTGAAACAGCCGAGGTGAAGCAGATCTATGAGTGCCACAACACGTATCATATTAGCAGCATTGTCCATAAAGATGGCTGGTTCTTTCTCTCTAACCTCCCATTCATTGAACACTTCCAAAGAGAAAATGCATAGATTTATTAAATTATTTTTACAATTTCAGATCATCCAAAAAAGAATTCCAATTAATCTGAAAATCTATTGGTTTTTACCTAGCCCTACATGCATCAGTACTCCATCATTCACATTTTGTGTGATTTAAAAAAAATAGACTAACTATTAACACCGAAGGAAAACAAGTAATTAGAATACAGAAAGCATCATGCTTGCCCCAAACACAATCCAATAAACACATTTCAGCAGTGAAGTGTATAGCCTGGCACTGATATTTCCCAAAGTTCCAAGCTGTGGTGCTACAGAAAACCAAAGCACTTTAAAGGGGATGTGATGTGAGGATTATGGGAGTAGCTGGCTGCTATGAGAGATCGTCAAGCATTCCCTAAGGGGCTGGAATTTCTTCACTGCAGCCTCTTCTCCCCTGTCCCGCTATGATAAATCACAGGGCAGAAATAAATGCTCTTTAATTATGAGAGGTGTGTGTGTGTGATGAGATTTCTTTGAAAGTGTAATAACCTGGGATGTAATTTAGAACATTTGATGGGGCCGACGGCTGCCACTCAAATGAGGGTGCTGGATCTGCTGGAAGGGAGTCTCCCTCTTCCTCTGAGTCCAGTCAGCATCTATGGAACCCATGCAAATAATGAACCCAAGTCCATGTGGGCCTCTCCATGGTCATGGGCCTTATTATCTGTTACAGTAATTTATACATAATCACACTTAACAATAATTGCAGTCTGAGGTTTACTTAGGTAGTCAGGATTAGTATGCATAAGCAAAAAGGCATGGGGAGTGCGGTATATTGCCATATGGACAATGAATGTCCGATAACTAATGAGACAAATTCCTAGTTCCAGTCTAAGCTAACATTAATACAGACTGCTGAGTGTGCTCCCACCAAAATCGAGTGTATGTATGACTGGAGTCATCAATTATTTTGATTAATAAAACAATAATAAACAGACGACACTTAACGTGAGCTTCAGCTACCATACATTTTCATGAGGCTTAGCTTTTAGGCCAAAAGTGATGACACTGCCAAATACAAACATTAGAAGGCAGAGATCTGACACTAATTACACTATTTCAACATCAAACTGAATAATTTAGCTATCACCTTAAAATTCAAACCAAATGTCAAGATAACTATGGTGGGGAAAGGTAGATTTCTTGATAAATATTCAAATTAGCTGTCAAAATTTAAAAAGCCCACAAACCATCTGAATTCTGATTGTACGATATCACCGCAAACAACATGGGGACATCACAAGGATCCCGATTACCGCTGATGGACTGAAAACACATTATGCATTACTGAGGATATTTTTACTTCTGGATCTGAGTTGTTTATATAGCCTATCCATTATCCATTTCCTTTTTTATTGAACTAAATCAAAGCGTGTCTAGTAACGATATAATCTCTAGCTGCTCTTAACAACTTCGGAGAAAAGAGCTTTTTTCGTGGCTTAGAATAAAACCCTCCTCACTGCCTCTACAGCGTTTGCGTTACTTCTGAGAGGCCCCCAAAAACTGTGTAGTGTCTGCCTTGCGTAGGAGAAGCCCCACCCATTGAATGACGAAATACAACACTATAATGGGCGTTGATGCTTCGTTGGCTCTGTTAACATGAAGTACATCAGAGCCTTCTCTTTTTGCATGGCATACTCAGGTCTGGTGTATGTGGACTGGTGAATTACACATTTTGAATAGGTCAATGGATAGAAATGAGATTCCATTGCTTGGTGTGCTTGGATCCAATAACTATACTCCCTCTCTCCTCTCTCGCTTTCCCTTTCTCTTTACCCCACTCCTTTCCTCCCTCCCTCTCTCCTTTGCTCTGTACCTTAGAATTTGGGTTTTCGTCTTTTCAGCCATGCACCTCTGCCTACATATTTGATTAATATATAGAGAAATGCCTTTTTCATGAAGTATAATCTTGTAATAACCAATAGTGTTGTTTAATATCTTTCTTGCCACTACTCATGTTTTTAGTGGAATGTGTTTTTATAGTCCTATATGGCATTTTAAAAGCTATTTCAGAAATGATCCCTCTTCTACAAGTTCATTGAGGGACAGAACAAAATCCAGTGTTTGCTCAGCATCAGGCAAAGAAAAAAACATGATTCTTCCATAAAGGAAACAATCAAAAGACACTGTTAAAGTGGTTTTGTAGCTGCAGCATGCCCTACAAGGCCATTTCAAGTAAAGGCTGTGGCACACTGCAGCGATTGCACACATTGATCACTTGGCGTTTGTATTACCTCCGGTCTCTAACTCACCTCATTCTGTGTTTAGTTGATCACCCATGGCTAACGTTTAGCGATTTGGCAAGCTAAATTGCTAGTGGCTAAACGCATATTTTGAGCCATCAGAAACTGCTAGTAAAAGTTAACAAATGTGAGAAAAAGGTTCTTTTCCGCACACCAAAAAAATTTAAATAGCTAGAATTGTGCAAAATGCACAGTGACAATGTGCAGTCATGGAATGAAGACACAGGGGATACCTTTGTGTCTTTGTCTTTGTTTTATTTCTTTTATTTGCAGGAACGTATATACGTTTTAGGAAGGGTTCTTCAAAGTTTTTGGTCGAGACGATAAGCTAACGTTAGCTTATTTAATTTCCTGCTGGAAAATAGTGTTACAACCTAGCTAATATTTATGGTGTTTTCTGTAAAAGACGCATTGTGGGTTGTTTGACCAAACCTAATGCACAAGCGTCTATTGCTCGGAAGAAGCAATTACACTGACTTTTAGCTAGATTTAGCCTTTTGCAAACTCCGTCAATGGTCTTACTGTCATGTAGCTTGCGCTAGCTAGCTACCAAGACGACACTTTCAAGTTCCCTAGCTAGCTACCACGATTATGCTTTCAAGGTCCCTAGCTATCCATTAACGAGTCCCTGGAATATGGCAATGCATCTAACACAATAGATTACGTTTTGATTGGTTCAGAAATTCATTGTTTGTTTTGTGTTCCGTAGTTATGAAAAGGGCCCACCAACTTCGACCCCATCTAAAACAAATGTCTGTTCATTGCTCCAGCACAGAAATGATACTCAACTCACTGCCGATAGGCATCACAAACTTCAACAGTGCACCTTTTATGATGGATAAAGTCACTGAAGGTGCCTGGTGCTCTGTGGATGGCCAGTTTCACACAGCAGATAAAAGACATTGCAGATGTCACAACCAGAGGATGCATCTGGCAGACTTGCACCAGCAGCAAGTGTACCTGATACCTCAAATAAGATCACAAAAACTAGTGCACAGACAATTTCCACCTTAATGCATACAGCTCTGGAAAAAATTAAGAGACCACTGCACCTTTTTCTTTCCTTTCCAAAAAAGCTGAAAAGGAAAGTTTTGAGTGAGAAACAGATGCATTCAATTTGCAGGGGTCTCTTAATTTTAACCCTTCAGTTCCTCACTCAAAACCTTCCTTTTCGACATATTTGGAAAGGAAAGAAAAATGTGCAGTGGTCTCTTAATTTTTTCCGGAGCAGTATTTATGTTATATCACTTTTCTCATGTTTTTGATTTACACTTTTTACATTCTTGTTTACATTTTCTTAAAGCATGTTTGTATAATCCTCACTCAAATGTTTACAAGAATGAATTTAAACAATAACATGACTTATCTGCTCACTTTTTCCTCACCGAATGAGATTGGAATAGGATTATCTAGGCCAGGGTACTTTAAGGTGGGGGCATACTGTAGAACTGCAAGAGTTGATGTACCGGTGAGAAACTTTAAATGGGGGATATCTCAAGCACTTGCAGTGTCCTCCATAAGTACTGCAACAGTAAAGTCAAAATTGACATTTTTACAACATTCTGTAGTTTGACCTCGTATTTCGATATTTCTTGAGTGTACAGCAAAAATAGCAATTTTGACATCACTGTTCAAGTAGCCTACTTATAGAGGGCACCGTATACGCAGGTAAAACAGGAATGGTCTACTTGTGTCTTGATTTTTCATGAACAAAAGCCGAACACTCCTGGCCAATGGGCCAGGTGATGGGTAGAACACATACAGTTGCGCTCAAAAGTTTGCATACCCTTGGAGAATTGGTAATATATAGCTCTGGAAAAAATTAAGAGACCACTGCAAAATTATCAGTTTCTCTGGTTATACTATTCATAGGTTTGAGTAAAATGAACAGTTTTGTTTTATTCTATAAACTACTGACAACATTACTACCAAATTCCAAATAAGAATCTTGTCATTTAGAGTATTTATTTGTAGCAAATAACAAATGGTCAAAATAACCAAAAATAAAAAGCATTATTTTCAGACCTCAAATAATGCAAAGAAAACAAATTCATATTCATTTTTCAACAGCAAAATACTAATGTTTTAACCTAGTGTTACGCATGCAAGTACCCTGTATGCACGTTTGTGTTTTTTCCCCTCCTGACATCTCCACAGGTGTCCCTTATGTTCCTGCTTGTGCTCGTTGGTGTTTCCCACCTGGCAGTCATGAGTGCATCGCCTGACTGCTGAGGTGGACCAATCAGTGGACACCCCTCCTAATTGCACCACTTGTTCCTTTTTCCATTACCCAATCACATCACACATCCCCTGGTTTAAAAGCCCAGTCAGTTGGTTCTCCCAGAGAGACTCTTGATTTACCCCACATGGACATAGACACTCTTGAGATACATACCATTTTGATAGACAGACACTTTGTTCATACATACATCGCGTAGTTTAGCACATCTCACTTTGTCCTGTTTCATGTGAGTATGTATTGCTGTGGTGTTTTGTTTGGTGTTGTCTAGTCAAGTGTGTGCTGTTTAGTCCTTGTTCAACCTGTGTGTTTTTGTTTGTCCCTGTGTCCCTGGGAAAAGGGTTTTTAGCAAGTTGCCCTTGGGCATACACAACCCGTAGGAAAACACTAGTTAGAACTGAGCGAATACCCACTGTATTTTTGTATTGGTTAGTAGTCAGCTAAGCGGTTCTTGAGGCAGGCAAGTTCAGTTTAGGGGTGTTTGGACTATATTATTTCATTTCTTGGGTCTAGCTCAGCCCCCTTTCCCTAACCCCTTTACCGTGTGTTTATAATAAACGTTTTATGTTTGATGGTAGCTTTCGTTGTCTGTGTCGTTTGTTCTCACTGTTCCTGTACACTACACCACTTTGCTTAGTTATGTTTTACGGGTCTCTGTACCATCCACCCTAGACTGCTAGAGCCACAGGGTTCGTAGCACATGGGAAGAGTTCAGAAATCAATATTTGTTGGAATAACCCTGATTTTTAATCACAGCTTTCATACGTCTTGACATGCTCTCCACCAGTCTGTCACATTGCTGTTGGGTGACTTTATGCCACTCCTGGCACAAAAATTCAAGTAGCTCGGCTTTGTTTGATGGCTTGTGACCATCCATCTTCCTCTTCATCAAATTCCAGAGGTTTTCAATGGTGTTCAGGTCTGGAGATTGGGCTGGCCATGACAGGGTCTTGATCTGGTGGTCCTCCATCCATACCTTGATTGTCCTGGCTGTGTGGCATGGAGCATTTTCCTGTTGGAAAAACCAATTCTCAGAGTTGGGGAACATTGTCAGAGCAGAAGGAAGCAGGTGTTCTTCCAGGATAACCTTGTACTTGGCTTGATTCATGCATCCTCCACAAAGACAAATCTGCCCGATTCCAGCCTTGCTGAAGCATCCCCACATCATCACCCAAATTTCACAGTGGGTGCGAGACACTGTGGCTTGTAGGCCTCTCCAGGTCTCCGTCTAACCGGGTGTTGGGAAAAGCTGAAAATTTGACTCATCAGAGAAGATGACCTTACTCCATTCCTCTGCAGTCCAATCCTTATGGTCTTTTGCAAACTTCAGCCTGGCTCTTTGCTTCTCATTAATGAAGCTTTTTTCTAGCTTTGCATGACTTCAGCCCTGCCTCTAGGAGCCTGTTTCGAACTGTCCTCACCGTGCACTTCACCCCAGCTGCTGTTTGCCATTCTTTTTGTAGGTCACTTTATGTCATCCTATGGTTGTTGAGTGACATTCGAATGAGTTGACAGTCATCTCGGTCAGTGGAAAGTCGTTTTCACCCTCTGCCAGTCTGTAGCTTTGTTGTCCCCAATGTCTGTTGCTTGACCTTGTTCTTATGAACCGCCGTCTTTGACATTTTCAGGATTGAAGCAACCTGACTCTCACTGTATCCCTCTGCCAGTAAAGCCAGAATTGAACCCTTCTTTTCCTCACTCAAAGCTTTTCTTTTCAACTCTTTTGTCATGCTAAATAGTTATTTTTCATTCAAATTACCTTTGAGGTACTACTTGCACTGTTTTTGCCATCCAGCTGGTCCTATTGCAAGAGGATAGTGATGACCACAGCAGTGGTTTTTATACTTTTCCTTGTTAAATTAAATCAGTACCTCATTAAGTAAAATGAGGTGTGCCTGTGTTGGAATTTAACAGACACTGGAATGGAATGGCTGCCATACATGCAGAGAAGCTGATTTAAGAAAAATTAGGAGTGGTCTCTTAATTTTTTCCAGAGCTATATTCGAAATAGATTGAGTATAGTTCACTAAAATGCACTGAGTGCAAACCAAGCGCCTATATGTCCACGACCCTTATGACTTCTCATGGTCAAAGGCACTTCTGGGTTTTCCACAATTTCTGTCTTTAACTTGCCCGGTTTCTTCAAATTGCTTTAGGACATTTCTGCCAGCGATATCAGAAGATATCACTGTTTAGACAACAACAAATGTGCTGTTATCCCAGAGGGAGATAGTTGGCAAATTATGTTGTAGATTGTCTGAGACATGAAGGCTCCAAGATTATGCATAGACATTAGCTTTTGAGTTTGAACCTGTTTTGTGTTGGCACCAACATGCATTTTAAGGCTGGCTGAGCTATAGTCAAATCATTTAAATGTAAAATTCAACATAGCTTGTATACAGTATTGCTTTTATACAGCTTGTTTACAGTTCTGATGGCATGTCCATCTCATTTCTGTGAAGCATTTTGGAGCTGGATAAAGATAAGTTGGAATTGGAATGCATATAATGAAAAATTGGGAAAATTGCTGTAAATATATCAAAATAATCCTAATATCACCCTAGTAAAAATGGCCTAGGTAAGAGTTTGCATGCCCTCAAAGTCTGTAAATGAGGAACAGAAAAGCATAGCTGAAGACAGATGCATACTGAAGTAACGTAAGACACCCAAACACAACAGTAATTTACTACCCATAGTGATATAACTGGCTGTGTGCCTGCTTATGTTGTTACAACCAAAATTGCTCCCAGGCGACGGCTGCCAGGTGTCTGCCAGGATATAAATCTGGAGCTAACCTAACTGGTGGGAGGCATCCTGCTCTGATCTGAAGCCCAAACCCCATTTCACTGGGTTTGGGTGCTAAGCCAGGCCAGTTTGGGTGATTATTTTTCTTGTCACAGCACTTTATTCATGCTTAGTGAAAAGTCAATCCAGGTTATGTTCTTAAAGTTAGAGCAATGTCCAAAAACACAATGTTAGATTCTTAATCCACAGCAATATCTTGATTTAACAGAGGCTCAGAATGTCTCTCTCTTCACTACTTTAATATTCACCATTAGAGAACCTCACATAAGGTTTTCAAACAATGTTTTAATGCTATTTTGAGTTGGATGTGTAGTACGTTGTTCATCTATGCCTATTCCTATTATAGCTCAGTTAGGAATTACATTTCAAGTTTGAAAATGGTTTTGATGGCATGGGCACATATCTGCTAAAACATAGCATAGTACACAATTTTTGGGCAGATGTTTTGGCTCAATAATGCCAATTTTACAACCAGTTGCCAAAAATCCCCAAAAAAACATGTTATCGTTTTGTTTCTAATCAAGACAAGTTAGTGAGTATTAACCTTCTATTCATTACTGTCACATCAATTCAGGCAATTTATTTCAATATGGATTTATGTCCATATCACCCAGCTCCAGTACATACTAACCAATTAATAGTGTTTCCATGAAGATACATTTTCAGAGGGGCATTCAAAATGAGACATCTGTTGTTTATGTTATTCAAAGCTGCCGTGTGATCAAGGTATTTGGCTGCAGATGGAAAATAACTGGGTGTGTTGCATTAGATTCCACTCTCTTACACCCCAGGCAGAAAAACATTTTATTTAACCACAAGGATTGATTGAGCAAGTGAGATGCGAAGTTGACAAAGAGTAAACTAGGGTTCCTAGAAAAAAAAATTATAATTTTGTCAGATTTACTTTATGGAAAGAGACTGAGTGGCACTGGCATATGCCTGCCCTGCATGTTCAAATGTACAGTGTTCCAGGATGACAGGTAACAGAATGTTAACATTCTACAGAGGTGATATCTTCTCCAGAGAAAGGGTCACACAGATTACTGACACCTTTTAAAATGTGAAAGCTCATGAAACATAGATTAACTTAATGTATTCTGCATGGGTTTTACAGTCTTGTTTGAACTTTAATTTGGCCTGCAAAGTAAAAAGAAATGTTAACTCATTCTACTATAGAGGTTTCCTTAACCCAAATTCAGACATACTGTACTTACTACATGTATCTCGACAATGTATTTTAAAGGCTAGGTATAAGGTGTAGATTATTACAAGTAATGAATCGCTTATTTAGAGTACTCTGATTCAAATCATGCACACACAAATGACCGTTCAAAAGTTTGGGGTCACTTAGTAATTTCCTTGTTTTTGAAAAAAAATAAATTTTCCATTGAAATAACATCCAATTAATCAGAAATACAGTGTAGACACTGTTAATGTTGCAACTGATTATTGTAGCAGGAAACAGCTGATTTTTAATGTAATAGCTACATAGGCATACAGAGGCCCATTATCAGCAACCATCAGCCCTCAGTTCCAATGGCATTTTGTGTTTGCTAAAAGCTCATTTTAAAAGGCTAATTGATCATTAGAAAACCCTTTCGCAATTATTTTAGCACAGCTGTAAACTGTTTTGTTGATTAAAGAAGCAATATAACTGGCCTTCAGTAGACTATTTGAGTATCAGGAGCAATTGTGGGTTTGATTACAGGCTCAAAATGGCCAGAAACAAAGAACTTTCTTCTGAAACTTGTAGGTTATTCTTGTAGTGAGAAATGAAGGCTATTCTATGTGAGAAATTGACAAAAAACTAAAGATCTCATACAATACTGTGTACTACTCCCTTCATAGAACAGCACAAACTAACCAGAATAGAAAGAGGAGTGGGAGGCTCTGGTGCACAAATAAACAAGAGAACAAATACATTAGTGTCAAGTTTGAGAAACAGACGCCTCACTGGTCCTCAACTGGCAGATTCATTAAATAGTACCTGCAAAACACCAGTCTCAAACTATTATTTTATGGTGGGTCATACAGTAGGATGCTACAATATTCATGTCAACACACAGTTCTGGTCAACATTATTGTCACCCTTGAATATTTTGTACATCAGGTACAATATCTCCTGAAAAAAGTATGAACTGAAACAGCTGTGGGCCATGTACACTCATAAGTTTGATACAAAACAGCACAAGATAATAATTCTAAAAAGAAATGGGAGGAAAAAGTATAAAAATGGAAACAATAGCATGACACGATTATTGACACCCTCTTTAAATCAGTTTAAACATAACTTGATTGTCATTGCTGTATAATTAGACTCAACTGAGACATTTTCAGTGCACACACGGCTTGAATTAACCAATTAATGATGGTTTTAATGCTTGAAAAGGACACTTTCATTCACTATACCACTATGGTGAATACAAGAGAGCTCTCTGATGGCACCAGAAACGCTATTATGACCAAACATAGGAATTCTAAAGGATACAAGGCCATCTCTGAAGACCTTGACATCCCTGTTTCAAACGTTCACAATGTTATTAAGACGTGTGCTGCTGGTGGAACAGTCAAGGACCTCGCAGAATGTGGAAGTAGGAGGAAAATTGATAAGAGAAGTTTTGAACGTTGGTGCAAACTGTGGAAAAAACACCACGTAAAACCTCCATACAACTTAAGGCTGACTTGGAACAATCTGGAGTGATGGTTTCAACCTGTACCATACGCCACACACTAAACCAAGAAGGTCTTCATGCATGAAGGCCAAGGAGGACCCCACTGCTGAAAACCAAATGTAAAAGTCACGACTCATCTTTGCCAAAACCTATATAGTGAAACCACAATTATTCTTGGATAATATTCTATAGATAGATTAAACCAAAGTAGAACTATTTGGCAACAGAGCACATAGAAATAAGCCAATCTTAGGTACTCTGATGAGCAGTGCTATGAAATCATTCCGATTGCCTCATCTCCGAACCAATCAGACCATGTCAGAGGCAGATTACACTCACCCTCCTTCACTCTCAGCCCCCTCCTCTGAGCTTTGGCGTCCAGCTCTGGATCCCCCTCCCGCTGCTCTCCTCTTGCGTGTAGGTACTGCCCGGCTTGGTGGGCCTGCCCTGATGCGAGCCACCTTCCCCTCAGCCCCGCTGCCACGTCCCCTCAGCTCGTCCCTTACATGGTCATGTAGTTTTGGGATGGCGCTCTTTAGGGCCCGTACCTCATCTTTGAGTTCTGACACACACTGGATCAAGGCTCCCAGACGATCTAGAACCTCAGACTGACCAGACATTCGCCCCGCCCCAATACTGGCTCCAGCCGCTCGCTGATCATTACTGCTGTGGTACAGCTCACTGGGCAAACTTTGACCCCGGTGTGGCATGGCCCTCCGGCGGTTGTAGAACACCACAGCGCCAAGGCTGAGGCCGGCTGCACCAGCCAACACACCCAGGACCAGAGCCTTATTGTCTGACGACTGGGCCATTCTGCTTACCTGAAGAAAAAGGGAAGAAATGAGAATCTGAATTATGGATATATATGCAGGGACATCATTTGGGTAGGGGAAAGCATAATTTACTTGAGCAGCCTATGCAGCAGAGAGAGTAAGTTAATAAACAAAACAACTACTGTAGACTTTAAAATCAAGTTGCTGTAGTAGTTTACCTTTCATTGAGCCTAAAACCCAATCTGCACTGTCATTCTAGTGTTCAAAGTCACATTCCATCTCATCGTTAAGACAGATTAATTATTAACTTCACACCAGCAGGTAGTTATATATTGTAAATGCCTCTAAAACAATACTAGCCAAGCCATTTCAATAGGTTCTAAAATGTTCAGAAACCATTGGGCAAAGCCCACATAAGAAGCTTCAAGCCAATTAAGGACACTGTTATTGAAAAAAAGAGAGCAGGTCAATGTTCAACAGAGTAGTAGATAGGAGCGGCTAAATGAATTAGCAGTCAAATGTGAAAACCATCAATTCAAAAGCCAATCTAGTTTGTAGTGATCAAAAATGTATGGTGGCCAATGACAGTTTAGAAAGTGACCTTAGCTACTTAGCTAGTAGGTAGTACTGTAGCTAGTAAGCTGTCAAGCTTAAGCTGACAACCTGAGATTACTGCAGCCACTCCTGTAGTGTCCGCCCATTCACCTTGTTGTTTATACCTCACAGCAACGTATGCAAGGAGCTTGGATAACGCGTTAAACGTTCATAGTTAGGTACAGTAGCTACTGTAATAAACAAGTGAATCAATTAGCTATAGCTATCTATCTACGTTTACGTTAACGAGCCAATCATTCAGACAATCTTGCCAATAGTAGTATGCATGGGTGTTTACAATGTGGTTTCCAGTAAACACCTAGATAAAATAGGTAGCTACAGCAGCAACTACCCATTCTTACCTACACTTACAAGAGTGTACTGTAACTTTCTGAACGTATTTTAACAGAGAACTGTATCCGAATATGCTGTCCGAGTTACTCACGTATTGTTGGTGTGACACAATTGTGAAACTAACGTTAAAGTTAAATGGAAATAATAGAATGAACGTGAAATCAAATTACATCAATTTAAGTTATACATCGTAAGATGCTCATAAAACTAAAAATGATTGCTGCCAGTGACCTTACTACAGCGAAGTGAGCAGTCTTTCCAGGACACCTCTCGTTTGACACGGTTTGACACTGAGTCGATTTGAGTTGGTTTCTGTGCAGCCACTAAAACCTTCCGTGCCAATATGAGGACGTGTTACAACGTCGAAAGGTTCCGACTTCAATCACATTACTGACGAGGTTCTGAACTCATTATATACTTACGGATTTTTTTTTTCAAAAAAGGTTAGGTCAACAAAGATTGTAAAAAAAAAAAAAAAATATTTTGTTTGTTTGTCAATGTATGTATTTTATCAGTGGTGGGCTCATTAATATACCATTTACAGTGTATATAGGGACACAAAACTGGGGTGGCACAATACTCCAGCTGAGGGGGCTTTGCCCCATTTTGTCCCCTCGTGGAGCCGAGCCCGGCTTATTTGTAGTCAATTTGGAGTGACAAATTATTCTAAATGTCCCCTCACATCCCCTTAACGTTGCTGCAGTCATACTTCTTATTTCCTGCAATTCTAACAGCTTTGCCACAGTGTGAATGGAACATTTTGCGGTAAATTTGCAGTTCTACACATTTTTAGGTTAGATGAGATTTTTTTTAAATCAGATATCACATCATTCAAATGTCCTACATTTCAACACATTTTGCCATGACCTGCCATTTTACCAATGACTGCTTGGCCACACATGACTCTATGACAGTCATTAAGTTTCCAGATGACAGTGGTGGTAGGCCTGATCACCAATAACAAAGAGGCTACCAACAAATTGACGTGGTCCACAGATAACAGTTGTAAGGAAAGTATGTCTGAGCCTCTTTGCCCATAGGGAGAGTTTGTTATTCACTGAGGAATGGGGGCTTGACAAACTCACACACACACACACACACACACACACACACACACACACACACACACACACAAAATCAATAAGGGCCCCCTGGAGGTCAGGGCTCTCGGGCACTTGCTGTCTCTGCCAGATTGGTATTTGGCTATGATTACCAATAATAACCAATAATTAACATGATTACTTGTCAGCTAATCGAGTGAATTACACTTTACAAGAGAAAAACTATATGTGCACAACTCAATTTCCAATAATATATTTTGAAATTATTACAGTCAATAGTACGTTCACCCATCTGAGAAAAAAAACAGATTTGTGGGGGCCCTAAGCAACCACTTTTCCCATGCACTGAGCACTGAGCCGGCACTGATTCAGTTAGATAAGACCAATAGACTAAATCAGCAGTTTCACTGAACTTCTAACACGTACTAAAACAAAAACATGAGCAACAATAACTAAGTGATGTTGCTAAATGATGTATACATTTAAATGTAAACACATCTACCTTCTGTGATGGTTCATGCATGGTTAACACTGCTGTGTGAAATGGTAATAATTCAGCTTTAAGTTGGTGAAACAGTGGAAGAGGCATCTTTGAGAAATTTTAAATGTTTGGGTCTTCATACCATCTGTCATTAACTTAAACTGTCAAAAGATGAATTCTCTCATGTACAGTACAGTTCAAGAGTTTGGGGTCAATTAGAAATGTCTTTGTTTTTTGTCCATTGAAATAACATCAAATTGATCAGAAATACAGTGTAGACATTGTCAAAATGTTGTAAATGACAATTGTACCTGGAAACGGCAGATTTTCAATGGAATATCTACATTGGCGTATTAAGGCCCATTATCAGCAACCATCACTCCTGTGTTTCAATGGCATATTGTGTTTGCTAATCCAAGTTTATTTATTTAGAAGGCTAATAATTTGTTTTATGATTATGTTAGCGCCGCTGAAAACAGTAGTGCTGATTTAAAAAGCAATAAAACAGGCCTTCTTTAGACTAGTTTGGTATCTTCAGCATCAGCATTTGTGCGTTTGATTACAGGCTCAAAATAGCCAGAAACAAAGAACTTTCTTCTGAAACTCATCAGTCTATTCTTGTTCTGAGAAATTAAGGCTATTCCATGCAAGAAATTGCCAAGAAACTGAAGATCTCATACAATGATGTGTAGTACTCCCTACACAGAACAGTGCCAACTGGCTCTTAGCAGAATAGAAAGAGGAGTGGGAGGCCCCAGTGCACCACTGAACAAGAGAACAAATACATTATATTCATAAAATCATGCGTCAGCATACAGTACATAGAAATTCAAACTACAAATAAAAGGTAAAACTAAGCAAGAAACCAGGCAAGCCTAGTTCAGCCGGCCCGCAATAGAAAGTGCTGCCCTCTCAAGATTCAAACCCAGGACACCCACGTGAAAGGCTGTGTCGTTAACCACTACACCAAGGAAATTGCTGGGTGTCAGTATACATTTGCTGGGTGTCAGTATAGCCTCTTATACTGAGATCTATCCTGAACCAATCCTCTTTTGCCACAGGCCGTTTTAACAGTTAATTGGCCATTCGTGAATGACATTGATACAGTTAAACTGATTAACATTTCTTACTAAGTTTACCTCCACCACAAATAGCGTCTATGTATGGCGTTTGTCACTCGCTGTTTTAACAGCGTATTAGCCAGTAATAAGCTTTACCGGTATCTACTAACTTACTGGAATAGTCATAAGAATTGAGCAATTGCTAGCGAGTCTGTCAAAGCTATTTCATTTCATGGCATAAGAACATATTTTTTTCTTTCATGGTAAAACCACATACTTTTTTCTTTCCTTCGTGAATGACATTTACACAATAACTATCAATAAAGGCGAGGATAACTAACTTTTTCATCAAGTGAAAAGACGAGAGAATCATGGAATCTACCAGAAATAATTAATAAATGTCGTTGCTCTCAATAGATTCGAACGTAGGTCTTCCATATGAGAGACACTGTCATTAACCACTACACCACAGAATTACACATTTCAGCAGGCACTAGACTCCATTAAGGATTGTGTTAAACTGACTAATGTTTCTTATTAAATTTACCTCCACCATAGCGTCTATGAACTGTATTGCTTTTGCCACTGGCCGTTTTAACAGCTTATTAGCCAGTAATAGGCTTACTAGTATCTACTTACTTCCTAGGAATAATCATAAGAATTGAGCAATTGCTAGCGAGACCGAAGATGAACTTTTCCATGCCAGAAACAGTCGCAATATAACCGTATACAGTTTAAGTTAAGGCTAACTATAACGTAACTACTGCATGTTGTAGCCAGCAAATGTGTTTGTCTATCCTGACCCAAAACGCATGCACGGATGTGTACTTCAAAAATCCACCAGAAACAGTCGCAATATAACCAACGACGTGTTGGTTACAGCTTATTCTGTGAATCTGCTTGCATGACAATCCAGATGACGTGCTAAATGTATGATCAGGAACATGTTGCCTGGCTGACCATGCCCTCATGTAAACTTTCTTCATTTTAGAGTGGCCTTTTCTAGTTCCTAGCACAAGTTGCTTTTTCAATTTTTTTATATGCCACACCTGACAGGTGTTTGGATTATCTTGGCAAAAGAAAAATGCCCACTAAAATTGCTGTAAACAAATCCGAGAGAAATAAGCATTCCATACATATTTTTTGTATGTATGGAAAATTGCTGGGATCTTTTAAATTTGTCAGTTCATGAAACATGACCCCACACGTGTATATTTGTCAGGATATCAGGAATTTGAATGTGTGTTACGACACTTCATGAAAACAAAACGTTTCTGTTCATGGGACAGAGCACAATGCATAACAGGCTGATAACTGAGTAAAACATTTATATATATCATTCAGTATATATTCATGTAAATATGAAACATCTGGTAATATGGTAATTCAACCCTTAAAGGTTACATTATTTTAAACTATTACCCATTTTTTACCTCATTCAAAAAATAAGTTTTTAATGAAGCCTGAAATTCGATAATGTTACTTGGTGAACAACCTTAATAATAATATCACACTGGATAACTAATCCTCTTAAAACATTTAGCAGAAAATATCAACTCACCTCCAAAAGTAGTTGGTCTCTCTGTGAGAGCTGTTTTCACAATATGACCAGGCAATGTTTACGATGGAGGACTACAAATAAACTCAATCTGATCAACCTTGAACCGGCAGTCAGTCTGAGATTAGCTGTTCTGGTTGGCTTTTCATTTTAGGGTTATAAAACGGAATTCATGCATTGGTATGGTGGCAAGTTTGAGCAGTTGATATTACTGTCTGTATGTAAACTACCATAACCTCTGAGACTGTAAAACCTCAGAAACAAGGGGCTGATAGAATCAATTTGCAAACGTTTTTACTTGAAATTTTCAGAAAAGAGGCACACTGATTGTGCCACTTTATATGTTTGCCAAAGAGAAACCATTGATTTTAAATTGAAATTCATTTTCCAGAAACATAGTTTAAATTTAACCAGCATTGAGTTTCAACAATGCCTACTGAAATGACACTGTCAATAGGCTTTAGTATAGCACACCATAGCATAATACATTCAAATGTACTCTAGAGTACTACACTGCAATGGTTCTCAAACTGTGGGCCGGAAGGGATACGAGGAGTGTTTTAATTAAATTATTACAAGATCTACAAAGGAGAATGCCTTTATACTCAAAATTAAAACTTTAATTAAAACAATTTATGTTTTGACATCATAGTTTGCCATTTCTCTTATTTAATCTATAAATAACAGATAAGATGACATTATACATTGTACTGTGTTGTACTGACCTATACTCTGCTTTATTACTTTACATTTCATTAATGTTCAAATTTGTGCTGTCTAAGATTGGTTCAGATTTGGACTTACCAAATTTCAATACTTTTCAATGTCCATGGATGCCTGCAGTCAGGTAGTACTCCGTGGTTGAGAAAGGTACATGCAGCAAATGTAAAGAAAAAATCAACTGCTCACGGTAGCTGTCATTAAAAACTAGGAAAGAGATAGAGAGTACTTTGTCAGTTTGTCTGTTATAGATTCTGAAATATTCATATTGGCAGAAAGCAAAGATGTTTTGCAACACTAAATATAAGTGTTTAATATGAGTTATTGTTACTAGATCAGAAAATCAACCAGGTAGACTTTGGACTGTGACAGCAAGGAGTCATCAGGCCGGGTAGTGCCATGTGTTGTCCATAGCTTAGCGCTTTCTAAGATCCAACAAGACACGGGAGAAATTAGAGGGAGTATACCTGATATCCATCAGCACATCAGATAAGACATGATAAATCAAAACAGACCGACTATTTCAGTGTAGCTTTCTTTTGAACATAATTTGATGCACAATTGTATTAGCACAATGTACAGATACTCTCAGCATGTCAAAATATTGTTTGTCTAGTAAATGTTTATATCATGGGAATAGCATATTTCTTACCCAAAAAACCCTGAAAAGATCATGTGCATTGTTCTCACAACATGGCTTCTTTTGAGTTAATTTGATCATTTGGGAGGTGAGCATTGGGTGAAAAATCTACCACAACTCCTACCTTGGTTGACCTAGCTCAGTCATGTTGGTGAATGCATAGAAATAGAATGACCAGAACAAACATTCCCATTTCAGTCATTTTGTTTTTACCTATCTGGGTGGAGGTCAGGGGGTTCCCACGAGCGCTCAGTGATCGTTATGTGTGATTTCTTTGATTTACTCTTTACACTAAGTACTACAGTTTTGTTCCAAGCCCCCAGCCTGCATTATCCCAATTCTAGAGAACAAAAAACCCACCTGAAAATCATAGGCGTAGTACCAACATACAGATGGGCCAATAAGGAAAGGCGTACCCTGCCGTGACTTCGCTCCCAGCGGGTCAAATCCTGCAAATAAGGGACCCTCGTCAACAAGCAGTCATTATACACCCACTGCAGACAGCAGCCTAATGTTTAATGCCACCGAGGGAGGGAATTAGCAGTTTCTGTTTCGTCTCATTCACAAAAATAGGCTCGTAACTGTTGTTGAAGTAAGAGGCAGGGCAACTTAGCCATTGCTATCAGTAACCTGGTGAGAGAGCACATATGTTTAGGTTGAACTGAAGATAAATGTGTTTCACCCTCCTACAGTACATTATATTGGTTACCTTAGTGGACCAATCACTTGTCAATGAATATATTCAGCCTTTTATTGTATACATTTCCCTTTCTGTGTTCGAAGACTATTTCTACCTTCACGTGCACTTTTTATAGATGTATCGAAGCTGCATTAGTTTTACCTTTAGCAGCCAGGCAGATCTGATAGATTTAGCAAAACATTTGATGTTCACTGACATTTGATGATTTCTTCATTTCTAGATCTGTGATTGCTAAGTTCACCAACAACATAGTTAAACATAATTATAAACATAAAAAGTTATTAACCGCTCCCATGTTCTCTCAAACAAAAATATAAATGGGCAATGCAGGTTATTATGCACTGTAAACATCCCTGCGACTTCCAGTCCTGACAATGTTTTTGCCGGACCGCGTAAGCGGAGCTGGCTAAGAAGAGCAAATGTCTCTTACTGAGTGAATGAGTGACTGAGTGAGTGAGTGACTGACTGATCCTTGTTAAATAGTGTAGAGGTTAGAAAAGCAGACTTGTGAACTATAGGTTCCGAGTTCAAATCTCCTCGCAGGCGATGCGTAGTACGCATTATGATTTATTCCGTATAGACGAAAACTTTGCTGGCTAAAACCGTTAGTATCTACATTATAGTAAGCCTGAAATAAAACAGTTTGCGGTTATATTGCGACTGTTTCTGGTGGATTTTCGAAGTATGCATCCGTGCATGCGTTTTGGGTTAGGATAGACAAACACATTTGCTGGCTTAACAACGTAGTTACGATATCTTAAGCCTTAATTGAAACTGTATTTGGTTATATTGCAACTGTTTCTAGCATGGAATAGTTCATCTTCAGTCTCGCTAGCAATTGCTCAATTCTTATGATTACTCCTAGGAAGTCAGTAGATACTAGTAAGCCTATTTAACACAATCCTCAATGGAGTCTAGCGACTGCTGAAACTTGTAATGCCGTGGCGTAGTGGTTAATGACAGTGTCTCTCATATGGAAGACCTACGTTTGAACCTATTGAGAGCAACGACATTTATTAATTATTTCTGGTAGATTCCACGGTTCTCTCGTCTTTTCACTTAAAAAAAAAAAAGTTAGTTATCGTCGCCTTCATTGATAGTTATTGTATAAATGTCATTCACGAATGAAAGAAAAAAGTATGTGGTTTTACCATGAAAGAAAAAAATACGTTCCTTGCCATGAAATGAAATAGCTTTGGCAGACTCGCTAGCAATTGCTCAATTCTTATGACTATTCCAGTAAGTTAGTAGATGCCAGTAAAGCTTATTACTGACTAATACGCTGTTAAAACGGCCAGTGGCAAACGCAATACATAGCTGCTATTTGTGGTAGAGGTAAACTTAGTAAGAAACGTTAATCAGTTTAACTGTATCAATGTCATTCACGAATGGTCAATTAACTATTAAAACGGCCAGTGGCAAAAGAGGATTTGATCAGGATAGAGACAAGAGGCTATACTGACACCCAGCAAAAGTACAGCTCTGTGGTGTAGTGGTTAACGACAGAGCCTTTCATGTGGCCAACCCGGGTTTGATTCTTGAGATGGTAACACTTCTATTGCGGGCCGGCTGAACCAAGCTTGCCTGGTTTCTTGTTCTGTTTGGGATCTCTGTCACTATTTCAAATCCAACAACTACTATTCCTCAATCCACATGAAACATCATACACATGACAAAGTACAGAATAGCTCTAGACAAGAGAACATATGATTGATTATGTCAAGTCCTGGCTGTGGGCCTCTAGGCATCTCCATGTGCCAGGGGGCCACAGTCAGGACCTGACCGCAGAGGTGTCTCTAGGCATCACTGTGGTACTGCATTCTGTTCTTCCCAATTGGAGACAGCTGTGTCTTGTTGTCTCTAATTGGGGACCCTATTTAAGTTGCCCTGTTTTTCCTTTGGTTGTTGGTCATTGTTTTGAGTCAGTTGTTTGTGTTGCTGCTCTTCAGTTCACAGTCATACTCGCCTATTGTTGTTTTTGGTTCAGTTTGGTAAAAGAAACATTAAAAGGATGTATTCCCTCGACTCTGTGCCTTGTGTCCTGCCTCACCCCAGCCGTGACAGAAGACTCCCCATTATGTTTTTGGGGGGGCTATGGGGCCTGTCGGAGGGGCGGGAAAGGCGAGCCCCTGTCGCTACATTTGTGGGGGAGGAAACGTCTAGCCAGGCCTCCCATCCCTGCCCGCTGGTTCCTGCGCCGGTCCCCCACCCTGAGCCACACTTGGAGGGGTGGGACAATGAGCCCCTACCGCCACAGCCTCCGGAGTGGTGGACTGATGAGGCCCTCCAGTCGCCACCGCCTCCCTCCACCCCGGCGCCCCGAACCGACTCAGGGGCGAAGCATCCTCCAGCTCCCCTGGCGCCTCCAGTTCCCCCTGTGCTTCCTGCTCCCCGGACTCCTCTCACTCCGGTGCCCTGTACAGGTATGGGGCGGAGCGTCCTCCCTACTCCCCTTTGCCTCGTCCTGCTCTGTGGGCGGAACCGCCGAATCCTGCTGTCCTAGCGCCGCGTCCTGCTGTCCCGGCGCCGCGTCCTGCTGTCCCGGCTCCGCATCCTGTTGTCCTGCTCTGGGGCAGAGCCTCCACCTGTCCCAGCGCTGCGTCCTGCTCTGGGGCGGAGCCTCCACCTGTCCCAGTGTCGTGTCCTGCTTCGGGGGCGGAGCCTCCACCTGTCCCGGTGCCATATCCTGCTCCGGGGCAGAAGCCGCCACCTGGCGCCCCGCCCTCCCCGCCTTGGATGTTCCCGTCTAGCAGTCGGGAGACCACGCCTTGGGGGGGTACAGTCAGGTCCTGACTGTGGCCCCCAGGCAGGTGTGTCTCTAGGCATCACTGCAGTACTGCTTTCTGTTCCGGTTCATTATTATTATTATTAGGGTTTCAGCAGTTCACTGTTGAAACCCTATTGTGTTTGTTCCGGTTCATTATTAGGGTTTCAGCAGTTCACTGGTGAAACCCTATTGTGTTTGTTTCGGTTCATTATTATTATTATTATTATTAGGGTTTCAGCAGTTCACTGGTGAAACCCTATTGTGTTAGTTCCGGTTCATTATTAGGGTTTCAGCAGTTCACTGGTGAAACCCTACAGTGTTTGTTCCGGTTCATTATTAGGGTTTGAGCAGTTCACTGGTGAAACCCTACAGTGTTTGTTCCGGTTCATTATTAGGGTTTCAGCAGTTCACTGGTGAAACCCTATTGTGTTTGTTCCGGTTCAGTATTATTATTATTATTATTAGGGTTTCAGCAGTTCAGCAGTTCATTTTTTATCAACCACATGGTGGCGCTATTGGGGTTCCCCACATTTGCAAGCTCACCACGCTCACCATGTTTAAAATAAAATCTTGAAAAGAAGTGTATAAGTCCATCTCCTCCCAAGGAACATATTTGCAACTGAGACCCATTAAGTCGGGCGTAATGATTTTTCAGCAATTCTGAATTTGTGAAAAATGCTTCAAACGCTACTTCTGTAACATCAAATGACTGATTTAAACCTTTTCACAAGTACATTTTAAAATATAACTGAAGGCCCCTCAGCGCGATTTCTTAATGCATATTATTTCAGTATGCACTGACAATTCCAGAATTTTATATTATGACAACAAAAATTGCCACACAGCAGCCCATAAACACCATGTTGCTTATTAGATATGGAGCAGTATTCTGATTTCAACTGGTTAAAATTATATTTTGAAACTATTTCGGGCAGTAGTACTGTTAAAGAGTATACTGAATATTTATTGAGCAACCTTCTAAGATGTGTTATTTTCCTGAGGATCACTCCACTTGTCTTATCAACAAAACATATGCTAACCAGCAGACAATGGCTTGTGTGTTAATAATGCCTTTATTTACGCGATTATTCACTATTTCACTAAAGATGGTGAAAAATAATGAATTCCGATTCTTGCATATTTAGTAATGGCCAAATACGATCAGTGAAAAACACCTTTATGAAGGTTATGTTGAGCTTGTTTGCCTAATTACTGTTTACGTGCGCAGCCATTTTTGTTTTCATTCCACTGAATTCTAGGACCAAATGTCTCTGCGATCAAAGATGATTGAAAAAGACGATTCACCAATTTGACCGGAAGTTCAAATCTTGATTACTTTCCTGTCTCTGAGTCACTCATCTTGTCACCTGTATCTGACTTTGTTTGATAAACAATCTTTAGCAGACAAGTTGCAAATCGTGGAATACCACATGTGCGGCAGACCAGACATCATGTAATGTTAAATTGATCAGTCTTTTATCTTTACTGGACGGCAAGTAAGGTAGGTAAAACGCCCTAGTCTGTCATTTGCAACATCAATAAAAACGAAATATAATGCAATTGAACAAAATAGTAAGGTAGACGATAATTGGGAATGGGTTTGTATTTTTTAACTACGTCGGAAATTTCAGAAATGGTAATTAATGACACGCTAGTTAACTAGTTAATTTAATATATATTTTCATTAACGCTAGATGTATTTTACAAATTTCGTTCCTATCAGCCTACTGACGTAGTTTCATTGCTTTTCTCTCCCTCGGTTGTGCTGTTTCCAGTGCAGCTCAGATAAATCAGAGCTTTCATCCAGTCAGATTTTCCACATGTGCTATCTCCGGGTGAAAATCTATCCTGAGACCTATAGAATTTCGAGTTAATCCCATCTTCTGTTGAACCAAATGGGAAGGAGTTTATTGATTGTCATATTCTTCAACCAATCAGATTTCGAGTTCGCCATAATGAGCCTGTCCTTTGGCAAGTAGCAGTCTTCTAGCTTGCCTGCGGTGAGCATTTTTCAAGTGGTGTGATCGGAGAGCCAGCTACTTAACTGAGATGAAACTAGTTACGTTCTTATTTCTTTGGTACCTGTAATGTCGTCGTTCTTATTTCTTTGGTACCTGTAATGTCGTTATTTGGGCTTTGCGATGTCTATGTGTTGCTGCGTCCTGTCATACTGCGTAATGGTACTGTACATCCTTGATGGTTTCATTCGCCATGTATTCATGTTTCCGTAATTACTAGTGTTGTAAGCCTCTTGTTAAATCGCTTTATTCCACTGTCACTGTGAATATGGGATGGTTACGTCGAATGACAATAGCCTAATAGCCCATAGGATTAGGCAGCCATACATGCTAGCAAGCAAGTTTATTTATATAGCACAATTCATACATCGAAGCAATTCAATGTGCTTTACAAAGAAAAATTAAATATAAAATATATAAAAATACAATAACATAAAAACAAATACTCAAATTAAAACATCAAAACAAATGAAAACATCATAATAATAGAAATAGAATAAGAAAACATAAAGATTAAAAAAAAAGATTAGAAATGGGATAAAAACATAGGAAGCTATAAGGCTAAACAGTGTGGTTAAGTTTAAGTGCTCAGTCGTAGGCACGTGAAAAGAGTAGTGTTTTTAACCTGGATTTAAAAATGGATACGTTTGGGGCACGTCTAAGATCTTCTGGTAGTTTATTCCAGTTGTGTACA
>JACXGI010000762.1:84148-118315 GCA_016801175.1 Esox masquinongy | reverse complement strand
TATCCAATATAAAATACCCTCCCTCTTATCCAATATAAAATATCCTCCCTCTTATCCAATTCGTTCCTTAACGCTTATCATTCTTTGGACTACATCCTTGATCTACGGGTCGCAGTAGCAGCCAAAATGACGGAGTCAAAGAATTTTGATAATTTACATTGCCAGCTTAGATTGTTCATCGACAGCACAGATTGCATATCCAATGGGCAATATTGGCCTATATCAGTGATTTTTTCAAATATAATACAAGTGAATACTACTGAACTATTCGCTTCCCCTTTGCATGGTTAGGGAGGTCTATAAAACAATGGTTATTAGGGGTACAGTGGACAAAAGACATGCAAAATGTAACATTTCTTTTAATTTATTATGAAGTTATAAACTAGTAAACAGTGGCTAATTGACCATAATTTCCTGAACAAAAGAAAGCACATAAAGTTTTGGCTTGGCGTTTGCGTTCGTCATATTTATCACATGTGCTTGGCTACTTCAATTGCTAAGTTACGGCTCCAAAATCCATCTCTGAGGATAAACACAGGTTAGAATTTTAATTCTGCAAACAAAAGAGTAACATGTGTCGTTAAAACAAGGGCTGTCACAATATCAGATTTTCACTACATGATTATTGTGGCCAAAAGAATTGACAATAATGATATTATTGCGATATCTACAGAAAATGTGAAAACAAATAATAATAATATCCATCAAATTCATCTTCAACTTTGTTTATTGTGTGTTTTGTTTCTTTTTTGGCAAATTAATTACACTCATGAGTGTATGAGTGTAGGGTGGTGGAGAGTATGTAACCAGAACTGTACAAATTAAAAGCGTACAAAATGAACATTTACACTTAATGGATAGGGAAAAGGCAACCAGCTGAACTGATAAACAAAAGGTCCACAAGACCTAATACCAAGAGGAGTTTTTGGACAAATACAACGTCATTATCACCTAGTGACCAGGCAACAAAAACGGTTCTGGTGGGGCTATCGAGTTAATTTCAACGCCAGTGCATAGGTAGAGACTTGTAGTTTAAGCACATGCATCATTTGTCGATAAATAGGTAACATACAACCCTATAGAAAAACCAAGAGGAGTTTTTGGAAAAATACAACGCCATTTTCTCTAAACGAATAGGCTACAAAAACAAAACATATTTGTGGGTCCGTCCTGGGAGTTCTAATGTGGTAAATGGGTTAATTCAAATGCCAGTATATAGGTCCCGACTCATAGTCTAAGCACATGCATCGTTTGGCTAAAGGTGACATGATAATGCAATTGAAACACCCAGACAATTTTTTTGAAAAATACAATGTAATTTTTGTCTAGTGAATATGATATTAAATGCTTATTATTAACATGATATCAATATTTTATGTTTTTAATATCATGGTTATCGTCAATACCGGTACCGATACCCCTAGACCATATTCATTCGGATCACAACACGTGCGGGACAAAATGTCCTGTACTGAAGGGTATGGATACGTGTACCGTTACACCCCTAATGGTTATCTATGTTTTGGTATCCAATTTTTGATTTGCTATTAATTGCTGTATTTGTGCCCATGTTACTGCACGTCTCTCAGGGTATTACAACGTCTTTTTTTACAATAAGTGTTAATCTCACACTTCCCGTGACAATGCACCTTTCTGATTTTACCTTCTAGAACTCATAAAAAACTACCGAAGTCAAGAAAAACGTTTACAAACTCAAAAGGACTTTTCATCATATTGACTGTGCACTACTTGAATTACAAAAAACAAAATAAAAAATAAATACAAAGGCTTTTGCTGCTAAGAAAGCCATGCGTCATTCACTTTAAATTCCATCACTGAGTTAAGTAAGACTACTCAGTTTATTACCCGTTGTTGTTTTTTTTACATATTTCATGAAATCGCCCTCATTCTATATCCGTGTTTTTACAGTAAAAAAAAAAAAACAAGACATGATGGGATTTTCCTTATTTTAGACGTGATAAAATCGTTAGATATGGACATGTTTATTTCCTTGAAGATGGAAAAACAAAGTCCGTGCATAATGAGAAAGAAACCAGGCACCGCATGCTTTGAAGAACCAATTGAAAGAGGGGGAGAGTATTCTATATGGGTGGAGCTTCCCTGGGCAGAGCTTCCCTGGATGGAGCTTCCCTGTCGCGGGCCGCAGATAGACCCTTCTCACTTAGTGGGGTTTGTCCACAAATTCTCTGGCAGGGTGAAGGGGCAGCAGAAGTCCCACTGTATGTAATTTATTTAAATACCTACATGTTTCCGCAGCAGGAACACCAGGCAAATAGTTATGAACATCTACTGTTTTAATATGGGATGGATAAAAATAATAAACAGGTATGAACATCTACTGTTTTAATATGGGATGGATAAAAAATAATAAACAGTTATGAACACCTTCTGTTTTAATATGGGATGGATAAAAAATAATAAACAGTTATGAACATCTACTGTTTTAATATGGGATGGATGAAAAATAATAAACAGTTGCGGGAGTTCAAGTGTTTGGATCTGTTTTCCAATTAGAGCAAATGGGTAACCATGGGTAACGAAATGTGCTTGTCCCCCAAACAGTGGGTGAGGCTTGTAAACGGGTAGCATGGTCATCACGTCGATCGACTCAATACTAGAATCAAGCAAACAAACACATACACATCCTACACTACCTTAACAGGTACCAAGCTTGCTACTTCATAGAGGCATGTGCATTTGTACAAGCTTATTAACGGGAAATATGCCAGCTCTGCTAATTTCGTAATTTAGAAGACAATAAATCACTGTGGAATCACAACAGGAAATTGTGATCAAAGGAATAAAACTCAAAACAAACACTCACAGTCATTTTTTTTGCAATCTCATACAACACGTTATACACAACAAGGTTGAATGTCAGGGCAGCCACTACAACAGTCTTTCTGTGCTGTCTCATAGCTGCAGTGACAGGTGCTGCAGTCTGCAGAGCAGAGGGCCTGTTAGTACCAGCTGATCCTGGCTGTTTGTACAATTACTTTTCTGGTCTTCAGGGAGGATTGGACTGGGGCTCCCCACCCAAGCTTGTTAGACAGTCATCTGACTGATACACACATTATGTAATAACATAAGAACACTGTCCCTCTGTCACACAAACCACAAGCAATGACGCAGGCACAGTTATGCATGCAGGCATGGATATGCAAATATAAAGTTACTCACACACACAGGTTCAGACACGCATGCGCTCCACCACCTGCAGTGTCCATCAGTGTCAGTGACATCACTTAAATGACCCTGCCACGACCCCTGACCCCCTGGCCTTTTCAACACTGCTGACATATGAGCCCTTTATGGCCCTATTCAATAATAGATGTCCATACAGGTTCAGTTTGAGAGATCCCGGTTGTTCTCTCCTCTCCCTCTAGCGTTGATATAATAACACTATTTTCCTGTGGCCTGGGGTGGATGTAGAGCAGGTTGTGACTGGCAGTGGCAGGCTATGTGCTGTGGAGGTTCACAACTAGACACACACACAAACACACACTTGGAACAGACACGTACATACACACACTTGTGGACACATGCACACACCATGTACCAACGTGGTAGAAGTCATTGGAATTCGACCAAAACAATGGAAATGCATTTCACACTATTTTGATGTGTAAATGGGAGTATGCTTGTATGTATGTCCAAATAAACTTTCCTCATTGTCATTTCTATAAGCTAGCTATGCTACCAGGTTATTTGAACAGGAGCTAGCATTTAGCAGTCACGTCTTCTTATCTTGAAAAGGGCAACTTCTAAAGGTTATGCAGGGAAAACAATCCTTCTTCTATCCCCAATGATCTGCTTTCCAATGACCTCTTGACCGCATCTATGCCTGAGAGGGGAGATTAGGATAAAATATGCAGCAACATTACAATAGAACATAAACACTTAGGTCCATGACCACATGACGAGATATAGCAATCCTACCATAGTTTGTGATGAAGTCTTGACACTCAATATGGCATAATGTGTACTATAGATTTAATGTCTGAGGTCAGACTGGGAGGTTCTAGTAGATGGAACACTCATAATCAGTACAGGTTATCTGTCCTTAAAACATAGTGGGCTCTATACTCTTCAATATTCTTCCTGACACCCTTCTCTGCTGTCACTTTTCTATTTCTCTATCGCTCAGTTTGTATTCTTCTCCATCAATCCCTTCTTCTTTTCCTTATCCTGTTCTTCTCTCTCGGGCCTCTTTTCCTTGTTACCTCTCTCCATTTCTTTGCACCCCTCTCTCAGATCTATTGTAATTCAGTACAGAGGGTCCACACATAGCCTCGACAAAGACCGCTTGTATTCCACAGACCTTGGGCTGAGTGCCTGTAGAGTTAAAGTCTGTGACCTCACTCATTCTCCTCCCCCTCTTTTCTAAACACTATCTCTCTCTCTTACACACACGCGCACACACACACACACACACATTTACACACATATACTCACACAACCCTAATGCTAAACCTAACCATAAAAAAAATCTACTTTTAAGCTTAAACCTAACCTTGACCCTAACACTATGTGTAACTTTTGTCCTAAAACAAACATCTTTTTCAACATTACATTTTCCTGGTTTAACCATAGTTGGGGTACAGTTTCATCCCCAAGTCAAACCTGTACACACACATACACTTTCTCTTGCTCTCTCTCTCTCTCTCTCTCTCTCAAACACAAACACACACAAACACATAGACCCAGCTCCTCTCTCTCTCACACACACAACACAATGCTAATGGCCCCTCCCTCTGAAAGCAGAAGGGGACACACAATGAGAGCCTACACTGATTGCATGTGAGTGAGTGGGCTGTGTGTAGAGCCAAGGGCACAGGCTGCAGGCTTTGTGGCTCCCGCTGCAGTGCTCTGCTCAGCTTCCAGAACTGCCCACTTTTCAATGTGCTTTTTGTAAGGGACTGGCTGCCAGAGAGTTTCGGATGAAAATGTGGTGGTGAATTTACAATCACCGATCTGTTTGTAGGATTGCTAAATGCTTTGTGTTTTCGTGTTCTCATTCTGTGTTGGTAGGAAGACTTTTTTTTTTTACAAAGGGCTACACACCTAATCAGTAAATGCAGGTTAAATAGTCCTTGAACAACAATGGCAAAAAAGGTCACACACCCACCCACCCACACACACATGTATACAGACAAAACACACACACACACACACACACTCACACACAAGACCCAACCCCCTTGTAGGACTGTACCATATTCATATAAGGGGGGCCTGTGATTTGTGGCACTGATCCAGGAACTATTAGTTTATGAAATGAAGTGTATCAGTCCAGCAGTCCATCACTGGTACTTTAACAAATAGGGCTGTCTGGATCCATGGTCTTTGTGGTGGGTGAGCGGTGTAGAGATTAATAATAGGACATAAAATCTTCTCCCTTTTTCTTCTTCTCTCAGTGGTAGTGGCGACCACATGATCCCTCTCTCCTCCACCTCTTTGTAGCTGGCCAGGAGCCACAGGCACAGAAGGGCAAGAAAAGGTAGTACACCCCTAACCTCTGTACCAACCCACCCACCTCTCGTTCTTTCTCACCTTTCTCCTTTCTTGTTCTTTCTCACCTTTCTCCTTCTTTCTCACTTTTCTCCTTTCTCATTCTTTCACACCTTTCTCACCTTCCTCTTTCACTATATTCCGTTCTATTTCTCTTTGCTCTCTATCCACTGTCCTTTTTTCTTTCTCTCACTCTTTTCCTCTGTGATTTCCTCTCTGTCTTTATCTCTCACAACGTCTCGTTCCCTCTTCTCCATCTGTCTAGCTATCTCATTGTAAACAAAGGCTTCCTAAAAGAGAGTTGAGACTTTCCTTTCAGGTAGAATGATGTGAACTCATTCCTGAACCTTTTCTCTCACATACATCCTACTCACACTACCAGACATATAGTAAGATTAACTCGAGGCTTCATCAGAACACAATCAGCTAGACCTCATTATAATGTAAACTTCAAAAAAGCTCACGCCTAGCCTGCTATCTACCAAGCATTGCAGTATGCAGACAAATGTGTTGCCCAATGTGTAATGTAGTTACATGAGTGGTGACACAAAAAACATCTTGCTTTGGAAGTCAAAAAATGCTTCCAGCACCATGTATAAACACAAAGACATTCAACAGAGACAAATCTGTTTACTTGTTATGGCGGTTGCAATTTGTACAGTATATATGGTATCCTAGCAGCTAGTGGTCACAGATGATCTTCCCCCTTTCTCTCTCTCTCTCTACTCTCACTCCCTCTGTTCTTTCTCTCTGCTTTGCACACTGCAACTATTTCACAGTTTCTTTCTCATCATTGGTTATCACATTGTTTTTTGCATCCCACCATATCTATCAAAATCCTTTAAAAACAACAGAAAACATTGTTATTCTAGTACACAACAACATTTATCTAACTGACAATTAAATACCTACAATGAGGTGTTACACAGCTAATTCTCCCCTACAGCCTTTTTGTGTGCTGGAGGCTTTTATTCTAATGCCAACGAGGTGGGAGGCTAGATATATTAATACGCTCCCCTGAGGAACCACAGTGAGTCACTCCGCCAATTAAAAGGGATACAAAACAAACTGAGGAGAACAGAAAGGTAGGCCGGATGTCCTCAGGGACTAGGACCCCTCTATTCGTGCTCACAGTGGAGAAGAGGAGATCTGGGAGAAAAAAGAGGGAGAAAGAGAGGGACAGAGAAAGAGAGGAACATAGAAAGGGACAGACATAGAGAGGGACAGAGAAAGAGAGGGACAGAGCAAGAGAGGAAGAGAGAGCGAAGGAGGGAGAGAGGAGGAAGAGGAAAGCCACTCTAGGTTAGTACCAAAAGCCTGGAAAAGGGGTTTTGGAAAACGTGTAAAGAAGAACTCTGTTTATTAAACAACTCCCACTTTGAGTAATGTAGAGAACAGTATTGCTAGTGACAAGGTTAACTCTATTAATACTGACCTAGAACTGAAGAATGATATGTTCATTACCTTCAGGGAACAAGACAGGGACAGACTCCTCTACCACATCACACAGATAAACACCCACTTATGCACACACACACACGTACACCATTTCACTCACACGCACCAGTAAGCAACCCCATCATACAACACACAGACCAAGCCATCATTCAACCCAGAACACACCACGCTCAACTACTGTGGTCCACTTCATTCTATTCATTATCACCATCCCTTTCAACCAAGCCCTACAACCCCCTCCCTTAAACGCTGAGCACCCATAATGCCCTACAATCCACCAGTCGACCTCCAGGCACCCCACAAACACCCCGAAACCCTCTCTGCGCTTCTTCTTCTGGGCCAACATTCCACACACCAACCTGGTACCATCGCCCCCCTCTCCACCAACCCAGTCATATAACCCACGCCCCTGTACCCTCCAGCCCCGACATCCCCTCTCTCCTGTAGCCGTCCATCCCTCTATCCCTCTATCCCTAGCCCCAGTATAATCAGAGTGCCGAGCTAAGCAGAGTGAAAGCTCAGGAAAGACAGAGAGGCCAGTTGCGCTCCATTCAGACAGGAGAGGGCCATGCCTGGGCCTAAAAGCTTAGATTACACTTCACATAATGGGAGGCCTGTATCAGCAGGCCAGACACACACAAGCATTATGCTAAAGTCATACCCCTCTGTTTTGTGGCCACCGGGGTGACAAATACTAGCACAGCTGCTTTGGGTGTCACCGCTGGCTACCTAGAGACACAGAGAGGAGAGAGGCAGCGCTGAGATGCAACGGGGAGGGTTTGTGTGTTTAAGGGAGAACGGCCGAGGGAGGGACTGTGAGTACGCAGGCATTGTGTGTCGTTGTGTGCGTGCGTGCACGTTAGATTGTGTCATTCTCTATGTGTTCCCCGCATTTGTGGGCAGATTGGTTTTATGTTGATGTAGTGGATAAGGACTGTGATGTGAGCGGCAGAGGAGAGTGAGAGAGTGAGGTGCGATATTTGGCAGGCCACGTTGCTCGTGAGTCAGCTGAAATGCTTACACTGAGCAGAGCATGTTATGTTAGAGGACAGAGAGTGGGGAGAGAGATGGAGAGAGGCTTAGGGGCAAACAAGTAAGAGTGGGAGGAGAAATAGAAAGGCAGAAAAGGTCAAGGTCAACAAAGAAAACAGAGGGATAAAAAATGAGAAAAAAAAACTGAGGGGAGTGATGAAACAGAAAGACAGAGGGGAGGAGAAATGAAGGAGGAAGGAAGGAGCAGGCTGTGTGAAATGTGTTCCCAATATTTAATTAGGGTACCCACTAAAAAAGGATTCTATTGGGCCTTATACATTCCCATTCTGAGAGAGTGGGCATTCCAAGTCTTTTTGGTGAGCCAGCTCATCTAGCCTTGTCAACTCAATGAGCCGGCTCATTTTATTTCCTAACGTGTCTATCTTTAAAATGCTTATAAATATCCCCAGAACAATTAAAAATTGCAAATCTCCAACGTAAAGGGGAGAAAAGTTAACTAAAAATTATGTTAGTGTAAAATGCATATTCATATTTGGTTACATGTTACCTATCCAAGTTATTAATTTGGATTTTAAGTGACTGATGTTACCCTACTGGAAAGATGCTGGGGCTGTTCCCGCTATGTATTATTTCTGCAATGTGGATTGTAATCTTTAGTGAATAGTTTAGTAACTTGTCTGCATATGATAATTGTTTCAGCTAAATAATTAAGGAAATGAAAGACCCAAATGATCAGCTTCCCAACATTCCTAACCTAAATGATTTTGTTCCTAACATTCACAAAAAAGAGCCATTCAAAAAGAACCGGTCATTCGCAAACAACTCATCAACGTTTCATTCGTGGATGTAACCAGAGACTAGACTGCTTTGACTGTGGGGGCACTGAGACATGTTGAGAAGGGTTCTTTTTTTCACATTATATACTGTGTGCTACCATGCAGCTTTCTCTTAATTCCAGCAAGTTCTAAATACTGTTTGTAACTAATACAGTACTTTAGATTTTATTTAGCCCATCTCCATAAGGAGGACAATTTGTAATGATGCCCAATTTCACACTGTGATTTAGCCTAATCATAAATGGAAGTGAATGTGTCTGATCTTCAAAAAAAAAATGAAAGGATATTTGCCATTTTCTTAGAACACACCTCTACCCCTATCTTCGAAGGAAAATGTCAGTATTATGGCCAATTGTACACGATGATCCAAACGAAAATGCTTTAGATATTTGATGAATTAGACAAACAGCCTTCCAGTCATTTAAGGAATATCATAATTTTATGTTTTAATTCAATACACAACAGAACATTTTCAATAACTCCTCACGCCACCACCCAGCTTAGGAGGACAAATTTTCTTTATCATAGTTATAAATTAACTGTTTTTCAGTTTTTTTCTGAAATTGTGATTATCCTGTAACCATATACACATACTCAACATTCTCCTTGAAACAGAAAAGCGGCTGATTGTTTTGGCTTACTTCATTATGCCGTTAATCCCATATACCCTCAAAAGTACATTGCAAAGTCTAGTGACAACAAAAAAAGACAAAGCCTACTGAAAAAAAAGCTGCAACCATCTCACAGCCTAATCATACTGTTTCCTTTGGCAAAAACCCTAACAAATGCATCAATATCAAGGCCATTTGTTACTTTGGCTCTTGAAATTTTATATCATGAGCCAAAGTCACCAAATAGTTTTTCTATCAGGTAGCATCGTACTACAGGAGTGGCTTAGTGCTCCTGTAGCACGGTGCTACAGGAGCACTAAGCCACAGGAGTGCTACAGGAGTGGCTACAGGAGTGACCAGTGTAAATAATGAATTCTGACGAGGAGGATAACTAAACAACTAAAGCAGACACAAAGTGTGTGGAGCTCAGGAAATGCTTCCATATACCCATGCACATGTTTACTCACTGTTAAAAGATCCACATCACTGGAGAATTTCTTAAGCGGTGTGGGTTTTGTAACATAAATTTCATTTGTCATACTATCAGTTGGCTCAGTGCCTGTTAGCTTCAATAGGGGTGCAACCAGTGGTGTAGTGGTGCCCGGAGAAGTGGGTATACTGTAATCAGGGGCGTAGAATTAGGGGGACGGGGGGGGGTATTACAGACAGGTCAATGTGACCCTCCTGGAAAAGAGTGAAAATCCTGGGATTTTTCTAATGACTCATAATTGTATCCTAATTTAGTTACTTGGTGTTTGGTAATGAAGGGCCTACTTTGCATTAGCAACACTGACTCAATGACAAATAAGTCATTCATAGGAATACAACTGATGGCACCTTTATTCATATAAACTAGTTTCTAAGTAATTAATCATTTGATTGTTAATCATAAATATAATTATAAATTATGTGTCAGGCAGTTTGATACAAAATATGAAGCCATTTTCATCAAATACAAATGACAAAATTCCATTTTGTATTTGAAATACATATTTGAAATACATGTATCATAAATACTTCCCATTACTAGCTTACAAATGACAATACTAGCTACCATTTCCAAAACTCAAAAATTGTCAACAGTAAAGTTAGGTAGAAAACGTTAGCTAGCTAAGGCAGTTAACGAGGGAGTACTGCCAAACAGTGGCGTCGTTAGGCCTGGGCGTCCGGGACTATAGCCTCGGATCTTTTATGAATAGCCCCGGACCTCAAATTGACCAAAAAAAATAATCATAAAGAAATAGCCCCTGATCTATTCATCTATAATTCCGATCGCGCATTATGACATTGTAGACGTGTAGGCCGCTAGCGTGCACATCGAAATTTTCCGAATGTACATTAAAAACCCTGTACTTTCTGTCCCGGGCGGAGCGGGGGGTGGGCTAAGCCCCGAATGTATTGTGATCCTAGCGACGCCTCTGCTGCCAAACCGCCATATTGACAAATCGATTTAAGCCAAAAATACGTAATTTACGGATATACTGTACGTAACAGTCCTTACCATGGAAGATCCGATGCGAATGGCCTTGGTATGCTACTTTTTGCATGCTTTATCACAAAGTAATGTATATTGCATATACGTTCACTGTACTGCATCAGTAAGAAGTCAGTGTACGCTATGCCCGCTGACAAAAAAGTGGCTAGAAGCGTATAACTGCATATACCCTCCACTAAACCACAGGTAAGAAGTGAGTGTATGCAATGGCAGCTGACAAAAAGTGGGTATATGGCGCATACCTGCGTATACCCTCCACTACAACACTGGGTGCAACATATCCAAATCTAAAAAAGATTGGGGAAGAAATTTCTGCCTTCATCGGGTCAAGATTTCCCTTTCGAAAATATGGGTGCCCCTGTTAGTAACAGAAAATGTGTTTATTTCTACGCAGGCTCTACACAAAAACATTTTCCTTCCACTCATTATAGCACATTGAATGTAACTTCACAAAGTTTACTGTACACCAGAACAGGCTACTGTTGTACAAATCTTGCCTGTGATTTATCAAGAATAAAATCACAATGAACTACATGTCACTATGGCAATAAACACTATTAAACATAGTTTTGTTTTCAGATAAATTCACACATTTCCCTCCCTCGTATGCCCACACACACACACACACACACACACACACACACACACACACACACACACATTGTACTCCCTTTCTTACACATTCTCTCGCTTTCTCATAAACACATCCACATATACACCCAAACCTCTCAACCTGCTCCCAAAAGCTAAAGCACCAAACAGAATTGATATCCACCAGAAAAACCAGGAAACAATCTTTAATTTAAATATAGCGTAGAATTCACAGAACTGTTTAGACAACACTATCCTACCTTTAGTGTGAATCTTTTGAAGTCTGGTGTGCGTAATTTCAGTGCTCTCCAAAGTGAGCATGGCCTATGGTACTCTATTTGACTGAACAGTCTTGTTAGCTAGCTGGCTAAGTAGCAGGACTTGTTATTAAAGAAAAAAATGTCTCATTAAGTAACTGGGACATAATTTATCTACTCTTTTCAAACACGGTTTACTGAACTGGCATAAGTTCATGGAAGCATTCTGTGCTAGCCCCCCAAATAAGTTATCTTTGAATCCATACAATTCATGTGGATGGCTTTTTCTGTCAAAACTGTGAATATCACGGAAAACTTTGCTTGTCGGGATTTACAGTAGAGCAATGATGGTGCTCTCCTGCCAAGCCCATGGCTAACATCAGCAGCATGTAGTAGCAGCAAGTCTGAGTGTGTGGTGTGAGTTCGAGGAGGGCCTGAGCAACTGGGTAGGCGCTGCAGCACCACCGAGGGTGAAGATGAGCTAGTAGAAAAACCTGACTTGCTGGGGAGAGGAGAGAGTGACACATATCCACCAACACTCTGACAAAACAGCAGCAGAGACAGAAAACTGCTGCATCTTTCTTATGTAATGTCTGTATTATGTACCAAGAAAACTAGTTGACCAACAAAAACAACAAGTAGGTTTGCTAGCAATCACCCATGTTCAGTCTAAACTTCTACAAACTACACACGCTGCACACACACACACACACACACACACACACACACACACACGAGTGGCAGAGGTACTCAAGTGAAGACCTCATCCTGCAATACCCTCCCTCCCCAAACAAATGAAAATAATTAGAAGAAGATATACAGCACCAACAATTACTGTCAATCTTTTAGCTAAGATAATCCTTTCGGTGTGCACAAGCTGAAACACCTGATCAGACTGACAGTGGTCTGCCACACCGTGTCAGTTTTATATTTATACAATCCGCCAATCAGGAATTTGTGATTGGTTCACCACAGCGATGGTCCTTCGTTGGGACTTAGAAGTCACAGCAGGTTGAGGATAGCACGTACTGGTCCATTAATACTGGTCGATTACAATAAAGATCATTTGGTCGGTCACTGCAAAGAAATGTTTCAGCTCGGTCGATGGGAGTACTTTTGCAGTAAGTATATAAATATAAATATATTATATAAAAAATATAAATATAAAAAAAGCAAATAATTTACAGCATGGTTTAATTGGCGGCGTTCAGAATTAGTGCGAATGACATTAGAGAACTCAATGGATGAAATCCTATTTTTAGAGAAACACTGTTTCCACAGTGCTTAAAGATCAATAGCAGGTGTGTATTGATTGTGCTAACAGGTGGTACCTTCACTCTGTCACATCCCAAGGTCTGGCTAGACACATGGGGTATTAGATACGGCAGCATTATGTTCATAATGGGCCTGTGTAAAATACCTATGAAAACCTTGATATACCGTAGAGGTAATGTCCCTGCATACCTGAAAGACATACGGTTATTAAAATCAAGGAAGCATGGAATTGAAAAGCATCCAATAGGTTTGTTTTGACCCAGCTATATGGTTTCAAAGCACACATCACGGTTACGCTTGTCATGCTGCATGCCATGTGAATGAAATGGCTTTCATATTTCACCACCACACGCATTCCCACCCCGACTAAGCCTGACAATGTTCTCTCTTTGGAGTTATTGATTATGTCATGCTGTGTCCTTAGTCTGTGAATGTGTAGTGGATGTGGGATGTTGGTATGTTGATCAAATCTCCAGTGGTGGAAAGACTAGTGAAATATCCTATTAAAATAGAATTACTGTTGCCGAGAATATGTAGCATTTAACTCTGAAAGTAAAATTACTGGTGTAAAAATTACTTTGGGTAAAAGTAATTTAGCTACTTTTAAAAAAGATAAGTTTACCTTAATAATTAGCTACATTGTCTACGTATTTATGAGTGTTAAACATGATTTTTGCCAAGCATTTTACTCACTCATAATCTCTGTCTTTCACCAAGGGCATCAAACACCCTAAATGTTTTTATTCAATGTTAGCTTAAAGGGAAAGTTATCCCATTTTTGAGGGGGGGGGGTTGAGTTGTAATTAAGATTTATAAATACAAAAGCCATACAGGTGGAATATATACTGTGGCGTATGACACATATGGGGGAGGGTAGAAGGGGAGATCAGTTGTTTAAATTTGCCGATTTACCCAATGGCATGTAAGCAACCTCTTTTATTCATGAATGTTGCATGTAAGCAACATTCATGCATAAAAGAGGTCAACTTGAAGTTATAAGCAAGAATGGACCAAGCCAGAGGCCAAGGCAAGAGCATGGATAATGTGAAGGGGTCAATAGAAGAAGATGGGTTCAGATGTGTGTTGACCGTGAAATAAAGCGTTTTGTTTCTTGATATTCATGCTCTTGAGTGACATTCCTTCTGTATTCGGTAAAAAAAAAATATTTAGATAAAATAAGTATTTTTCTGGTTTTGGCTTTATGTTTGGGGCCATTACCCTGCTGGAAGATACATCTTCTCCCATGTCCCAGGTCTCTTACAGACTTCATACAGTTTTTCTCCAGAACTTCTCTGTTCTTTGCTGCATCCATTTTGCACTATGTTTTCCGAAGCTGGAAAGCTTGGGAAATCATCACAATAGCATTATGCTGCCCCCACCACGCTTCCCAGTAAGGATGGAGCGGTGTTAGACTTGCACCATAGTGCTTAGTGCTTTGTGAAATACCCACAGACTTTTCTGAAATACCCTGGCTGTTGCTGCAGAATGCAGTGTCTCCCAGCTCAGCTGTGAAAGCAGGGCCGGTTGTCGGCAGAAACAACATAAGCAGTCGCCCCGACCGCTAGGGCCCAAATCAAATTTTGCTTACGGCCCCAAAATGGCCTCTTTGTTGCCTATCCAACTAGTGCCTTTCTCTCCTGGATATTCAGGTTTGGACGATGGCCTGTTCTAGACAGATTCACATTTGTGTCATATTCTCTCAATTTCCTAATAATGGACTTTACTGTGTTCTTGGGGATATTCAATGCCTTGGAAATGTTTTTATATATAATCCCTGATTGGCTCTTTTGAAAAACCATATTCCAGATTTGCTTTGAATGTTCCCTGGTTTTCATAATGTAGCTTTTGTTAGGAATTTTATTAAACAACTGCCGTACCTCCCTGAGATCGATGTATTTAGCCTGAAATCATATGAAACCCCTTAATTGCAATTGGACTCCATTCAACTAATTATGTGACTTCTAGAGACAGCTGGTTGCACCACGGCTTATGCAAGTGTTTCTTAGCAAAGGGGTGAATATTATGCAGTCAATTATTTTTTGTTTTATAATTGTAATTCATTTACAAATATTTGTAGACTATTTCTCACTTTGATGTTATGGACTATCAAAAACTCCTGATTAAATCCATTTTGATTTCATGATGTAATAAAATAAAATCCAAGGTGGGTAAATGCTTCGAGAGCCCATGTATTGGGCCATTTTGTAATGATTTTTTAAAATAACCTATCATGATTTAAGTCATGTGTGTTGATGCAAGTTGGTTGATACAAGTTTGTTTTGTGTAATGCACTGAATGTTTTGAGAGTGCAAGTGCATTTTGCTAATTACATTTTCAATTTTGGCCTGCGTGTTAACTGTTTTGAAAATGTGAATTCAGGTTTGACAAATCCAGTCAAGGAGTACTGAAAAGCTGTGATGGTTAAAAAACATATTGAATAAAATGGATGTATTTACCATTGGATATCTTTTTTTAAGCCTAAATCATAATCATATTGCTGGGCTTTTCTCTTTGTCTTACATGACTGGTTTATTCCCGCTACTATAGGCTTACAACAAATTTCTCTATTAATCCATTACTCATTCATTCAACCGTGATCAAATAATAGACTGATACTTTGCACACACTCATACACACATACTGAGGTACAGTATGTAACAGCAAAGGTCCAGCAGCGTGATTCACTGATACAAAGCTCAATGTTAGAGAGATCACTCACTAATCGGCTTTCCCTGTTCAATCAATATAAAGCAGTAGACAGCTGGGATGCTTCCTCATATCAACAGCACTTCACTAGTCCAAATTCCACTGGCAACAGGAAGGACTTTTCAGTGTTGTCTCAGGCAACAGAGAATGGGAGATAGATAGCAATATAGAGAATGACAGGGAAAGAGAGGGAATAAGGAAAAAAGAAAAAAAACACAGAGACAAAGAGAGAAAAGAGGTATTGACTTTTTATGCCCCCACCACAACCACCACCACCACTTCAGCCTGAAAAAGAAAGATATCATGGTGACTTGTTTCTATGTTTATCTCTCCAGACCCAGGCACCACAGGCTAGTTAGCCGGCCCCAGAAAATGACACCTGAACTGTTTTGAGTATCTTCCTGTACTGGGAACTGGGCTTGACCTCGTTTAGCAAACTGTATACCCTGATTTCCATGTTTACTTCAAAGACACTCCTTTTCAACACATTGTATTGTATTCCACTTTAAAATACCAGTTAAACATTTTTACGCAGGTACTGATAATTGCCAATTGACGGCTACTTCCTTTAGGGAAACATTATCCTTTGAAAGCTTGGTTCCAATATCCTATAGCATATGACAGTGGTTTTAAACTGTTGGGACATAAGCCAAAATTGGTTTGTGGGAGGTTTTGAATGGGTATTTTCATCAAGAAGAGTTGTTAAATGGAAGTGAAAATACTGGGAATGTTTGTTGACTTTGGAAAAAATAACTGCAACATTTACAAAATATATAGCATTTACTTTATATAGCATTACAATTAGTTTACAAGATTCTATTTCAGACCCAAAACCTGCAATGCAAATATTGGAATCTGATTGGGATAATCTTGTTCAACCACTAGGACCGCATTAAGAACTAATATTTTAACTACCTCTCTATTTACCCTTACCCTTTTTTCCTAACCATAACCCTTACCCTAAACCTTCTTTTAAACCTAACCCTAACCTTAGCAAGTAGTGGCATGTCAACAGATAGGGTGTTACTATCTATTGAACATCTACTTATGGAAATTGGGACTCTCAAAATAAAATATAACAAATTCTTATTTTTATCAGTGACTCTGTAACAATTTAGCCAAAGTGCCGTACTCTGGGACAAAAAGACAGGTTTTTCACTTTACCGGCTCAGAACCAGTTACTTTTGGTTAATGTTACAATATGATTCCAGCATGATTATGATTACATTATTATTATGATATTAGCAAGCTGTTTCCTGTGCATACCATTTACAAGATCCTTATACAAGGTGTTTACTTACCGCTGTTATAATGACTACAGTTATAAATGTAAATTGTTTGCAGATAGTGGACAGAGTTTTTAACTGGTGTTCTCCAAGCTTAATAGTTCTGGGTACTGTCAGTCAGTCAGACTTGCCCTGGCAGCACAGTCATAGTCATCTCTCTATTTCAGTCCTCCTGCAGAATGGAACATGGTGTACAGAGGGAGAGGGGGTGAGTGGAATTGGGAAGGGGGGGAGATAGAGGGGATAAAGAGAGGGAGGGAAAAGAGAGAGAAACAGAATGGAGAGTCACAAGTGAGACTAGGCAAGCCCAGCATGTCAGGCCACTGCCTGTATTAATCACTCTGATATAAAAGGAAAGCAAGTCAGACACACAAGGTCACAGTAGTCACACAGCATAGGAGGAACAGCCGTCCTACTCACTCTTTAGCTACAGACACGTACCAGACTAATAGACCTGACCTATTCATTGACTGACACAATGTAGTCTTACCTTGCCTTTTATATCCTCCTGGTAGCTTCAATTACATGGGCAATAACTAGTCATGAGAGACAGAAACCTATAATAATCAAGGCATATTAGAGGCAGTATACGTACAAACTGTCATTACTTGGTCCATTGTAACCTTGCCCCCAGAATATAGCACAGCAAATAAAAGCCTCGCACAACAGCCGCTCAAAGTTAGCCTTAGGAATCAACGTATCATTTTATGGGGGTCACTTGAGTTTGGTGTTTTCATCACATTGTAGCAGCCCTGCTCTGGCCTGAGTCAGGGCAGCGTTGAAGCACAACAGTCGTGCTGTGCGCTGAGTGTACGGTGTAGCGACCGTTGCTTGGGTGCACAAGGCAAGTAGGGGAGTAATTGATTAGTTGGTGGGCTACCACAAAAGTTGTGGTAATTGATTAGTTGGTAGGCTATGCCAAATAAACCAATGTTTATCTACCCTAGAATTGGGCACACAAGTTTGAAGGGTTGTTCCACCAGACCCTCCTTGCATTTATTCAGAGGAGACTGAGGAGATTTAGGATCTTTCTCTCACAGCATCCTTCCTCTTCTTGTTTCTATAGAGACGATGTAAGCACCCTATTTCCCAACTACACCTACTGTTTGGGTGACACACATAATTCGTCCATTTGCATGCATTATAAAGCTGAGGAAAAAGGATCCAAAAAGTTGAACTTCCAAAACAATTTATTATTTTGATTGATACAGTTAGGTCTGGAAATAATTGTTTTGTTATTGTTTTGTTTTTTGTTATTTTGTCTGTTACCAAAATATATTTAAGTTACAGTTAAATAATGAATATGGGCTTAATGTGTAGTCTCAGCTTTAATTTGAGAGTATTCACATCCACATTGGAGGAAGGGTTTAGGAATTACAGCTCTCTAATTTGTAGCCCCGTCTTTTTCCAGGGACCAAAAGTAATTGGACAATTGACTCAAAAGCTGTTTCATGGACAGCTGTTTCATGGACAGGTAAAAGATCTGGAGTAGATTTCAGGTATGGTATTCACATTTGGAAGCTGTTGCTGTGAACCCACAAAATGCAGTCAAAGGAGCTCTCAATGAAAGTGAAACAGGCCTTTCTTAGGCTGCAACAAAAAATCCATCAGAGAGATAGCAAGAACATTAGGAGTGGACAAATCAACAGTTTGGTACATTCTGAGAAAAAAAGAATGCACTGGTGAGCTCTGCAACACAAATATCCCTGGATGTCCACGGAAGACATCAGTGGTGGATGAATGTAGGATCCTTTCCATGGTAAAGAAAAACCCCTTCACAACATCCAGCCAAGTGAAGAACACTCCCCAGGATGTAGGCATATCATTATCCAAGACTACCATAAAGAGAAGACTTCACGGGAGCAAATACAGAGAGTTCACCACAAGGTGCAAACCATTCGCAATCCTCAAGAATAGAAAGGCCAGATTAGACTTTGCCAAAAAACATCTAAAAAAGCCTGCCCAGTTCTGGAACAGCATTCTTTGGACAGATGAAATTAAGATCAACCTGTACCAGAATGATGGGAAGAAAAAGTATGGAGAAGGCTTGGAATGGCTCATGATCCCAAGCATACCACATCATCTGTATGGTGGAGGCAGTGTGATGGCATGGGCATGCATGGCTTTCAATGGCATTGGGTCACTAGTTTATTGACAGAAGTGATGTGACAGAAGACAGAAGACAGAAGACAGAAGCAGCCAGGTGAATTCTGAAGTGTATAGGGATATATTGTCTGCTCAGATTCAGTCAAATTCAGCAATGTTGATTGGATTTTTAAAAAAAATGTATTACTGTTACTTTTAACCGCACTGACAGGAGTTGGAAAACCAAGCATTTCATTGCCATAACTTGTTATTGCAAATGACAAATAAACCCTTTGAACTTGTACTTTGGATGGCGCTTCACTTTACAGATGGACAATGACCCAAAACTTACTGCGAAAGGAACCCAGGAGTTTTTAAGGCAAAGAAGTGGAATATTCTGTAATGGCCGAGTCAATCAC
Source organism: Esox masquinongy (assembly GCA_016801175.1). Classification (NCBI taxonomy): domain Eukaryota; kingdom Metazoa; phylum Chordata; class Actinopteri; order Esociformes; family Esocidae; genus Esox; species Esox masquinongy. The sequence goes on along the minus strand of JACXGI010000762.1, from coordinate 98,771 downwards.
CTGATCTCAATCCAATCAAGCATGAATTTTACCTGCTGAAAACCTAAGGCAGAAAGACCCACGAACAAACAACAACTGAAGACAGCTGCAGTAAAGGGCTGGCAAAGCATCACAAAGGTGGAAACCCAGCGTTTAGTGATGTCCATGCGTTCCACCTTTGGGGGGGTGGCAAAGGTGATGCAGTTAGGGAGTCGCCATTTTTTGTCCATTAAAATAACATTAAATTATTCAGAAATACAGTAAAAACATTGTTATTGTTCTAAATGACTATTGAAGCTGGAAATGGCTGATTTTTTATGGAATATCTATATAGGCGGACAGAGGCCCATTGTCAGCAACCATCACTCCATCACTCAATCAAATAGTTGTGCTGATTAAAGAAGCAATAAAACTGGCATTCTTTTGACTTGTTGAGTATGTGGAGCATCAGCAATTGTTCGATTAATGGCTCAAAATGGCCAGAAACTAAGAACTTTCTTCTGAAACTCATCAGTCTATTCTTGTTCTGAGAAATGAAGTCTATTCCATGCGAGAAATTGACAAGAAACTGAAGATCTTGTACAACACTTTGTACTACTCCCTTCACAGAACAGTGCAAACTGGCTCTAACCAGAATAGAAAGAGGAGTGGGAGGCCCCGGTGCACATCTAAGGAAGAGGACAAATACATTAGTGTCTAGTTTGAGAAACAGTTGCCTCACAGGTCCTCAACTAGCAGCGTCATTAAATAGTACCCGCAAACACCAGTCTCAACATCAACAGTGAAGAGGCGACTCCAGGATGCTGGCCTTCTATGCAGAGTTGCAAAGAAAAAGCCATATCTCAGACTGGCCAATAAAAAGAAAAGATTAAGATGGGCAACACAACAGACACTGGACAGGAAGTTTGGGGAAAAAAACTGTTATGGACAGACTAATCTAAGTTTGAGGTGTTCGGATCACAATGAAGAACATTGAAAAGATGAAAAGATGCAGGAGTGCTTGACTCCATCTGTCAAGCATGGTGGAGGCAATGTGATGGTCTGGTGGTGTTTTGGTGGTGGTAAAGTGGGAGATTTGTACTGGGTAACAGGGATCTTGAAAAAGGAAGACTATCACTCCATTATTCAATGCCATGCCATACCCTGTAGACAGGGCTTGATTGGAGCCAGTTTCCTCCTAAAACAGGACAACAACCCAAAGCGCAGCTCCAAACTATGCAAGAACTATTTAGGGAAGAAGCAGTCAGCTGGTATTCTGTCTATAATGGAGTGGCCAGCACAGTCAATGGATCTCATACATATTGAGCTGTTGTGTGAGCAGCTAGCCCACATGATATGTAAGAAGTGATCCCAAATTTTGGAATGGACTGCATGATGTTCCTTATTCTATTGAAATATGGTGGTATGTATCCTACTGACATATGATGGTCTGATGTTTGGTATGTCAGCTGGAAGGAAACAAAACCTACTATTGGCCTCAGCTACTGCTACTATGGCAACTGAACTTTTTAAAATGAGCTCTGGTCAGGTCGATGTGAAGAAGTGAATTCCAATGAAATAATTGGGTCAGTGTATAGGGAAGTGGCTTTATGCAAAAAAAAGAAAAAAGGTGTACTTCAAGGGTGCATAGCACACCATAAACAGAGACGGACTCAAGGGTTCAAATTGTCTAATGTGAAACAGTGCTAGGTAGATTAATGTCAAAGAGACCAATTTCTCAGACCTGGTTTAACTATTCTCTAATCCCACTACTGACTTCCCTCTCTCCCACATTCTAAGGCAATTTACATTGAAATGTCTGTATGTACCAGGTAATGTGATGATTTACATGCATAGTGGAGTTCTGCAATTCTTACATATGGCTCACCTGATAACCACATGATATCTTTAATGTACATTCAGGGACACTTGTCCTTCGCAGTGTCATCCTCCTCCAGCTATCTTCGACTTTGAAATTTACGTGTGTGCGTAGATGTGTGTGTTTGTGTGTCTTGGCGCCAATCTGTGTGATTATTCTGCTGAGGTTCTCAATAGCAGATGGTGTGTATGCATTGTGTGCCAGCCTGCACAGAGAAAGAAAAACACACACATTCAGGACTCATCTGTTCAGGATATTGTCTTGGGATGCGTTCAGGAGCTCAAAGCGTTTCTAAACTGAGAGACAGCAGGTAAACAAGCCTTTTAGTAGCCCTTAAAACTGTTAATAACTAATCCCATGACTGTTATAGTGAGTCCATCATAATGTAGCAACAATAATACACTTATTACTGTTTTTCATGTTCTTCTTTAAAGCTGAGGTGAATATGGAAGAGATAGAAGAAGCCCAGTAGTACTAACGTCACCAACACTCCACCTTGTGGCTGCTCACAAAGAACCTTGCAGCAAAGTCACATCCAATTGGCTTAACTGGTGCTATGGCAACCAGGCCTGTCACCCGCAGAAATAAATTCTATTCCCTATAAAGTCCACATCTTCTGACTAGAGCCCTATTAGACGTGATTGAACGTAGTGCTGGAGTCATGTAAAAATCTTCCAAGAAAAAACATTTCCCCAATGGTTCTAAAGGGGCTGAATCACCATTAATTTATAAGTAACTGGTCATATGCTCAATTAAGTTCTGGGTCCATATAAAGTTCTGGGTCCATATAAAGTTCTGGGTCCATATAAAGTTCTGGGTCCATATAAAGTTCTGGGTCCATTAGGAGATGAGGTCAGAAATGGAACGAAAACCTCTACCCTCTTTCTTTGAAAATTACCAGCAAGTCAAAGGACTAAATCTTCCTTCAATTCCAAAATTTTAAACATGAAACACCTGCTAATTCAGGATGTGTCCAAGGCACTGAAACCAATGCTGATCTTTCCCTCAAACACATTTTTATGACAGATCTACGGCACCATTTATGTTTAAGTATTCCATCAACAAGATATGAAGTACAGTTAAGTCCAGAAATAATTGGACAATGACACAAGTTTTGTTATTTTGGCTGTTTACCAAAATATATTCAAGTTACAGTTAAATAGTGAATATAGGCTTAAATTGTCTCTCAGCTTTAATTTGAGGGAATTCACATTCAAATTGGAGGAAGGGTTTAGAAATTACAGCTCTTTAATATGTAGCCCCCTCTTTTTCAAGGGACCAAAAGTAATTGGACAATTGACTCAAAGCTGTTTCATCGACAGGTATGGGCTATTCCTTTGTTATTTCTTCATCAATTAAGCAGGTAAAAGGTCTGGAGTTGACTCCAGGTGTGGCATTCGCATTTGGAAGCTGTTGCTGCTTTTTCACATAGGGATATAGTGGGTCTGCATATAGTGGGACATAACTATATATTAATTAGATACATAGTTATGTCTTTATTGCAATTATTTAAACTTGCATGGTAAAAATAAAACGCTGTTCCATGTTTTGATGCTCTTTGATATTTAATTGATATTTGACTGGCCAATTATTTTTATTTATTTATTTGCACTGAAATATTATTTAACACTGAAATATTATGAACACCTACAGTTTTTCATTTGTTTTGAATAAGCTATAAGTAGCTGAGTCATTACATCATCCTCTTAAATTTATGATGGATAATTCTCTTGATGAATTGATAATAAATGTTTTCTTATGGTGAATGGCTGTCAAGTCTTTTGAAAAAGAACTTTAGCCTTTTTGTGTTATTTATTTTACTTTTACTATGCTGATGGATAAATAGGCTGAATGATGACAACAGGACTCTCACACACACACACACACACACACACACACACACACACACACACAAATGCAGGGACAATGCAACAAAGACACATTCAAGTATTCAGGTTTAACAAACACACATGCAATGGTGCAGCCAAGCAGACCTAAGCACATTACATCACATACACACCAGAGCTGGAGAGGATGAACAAACAATGAAACACATTTCAGTAACATTGTGCAGTATGGCTGATAACACTGGCCAGTTAATAGCAGATAACACAAGCAAACTAACTGCCATGCTGTTTGTCTGTCTGCCTTATGTGTGTGTGTGTGTGTGTTTGTGTGTGTATGTGTGTATGCGTGTGTGTGTGTGTGTGTGTGTGTATGTGTGTGTGTATATATATGTGTGTGTGTGTGTGTGTGTGTGTGTGAGTGTATGTGTGTGTGTGTGTGTGTGTGTGTGTGTGTGTGTGTGTACATGAGTGATACAAGGGGCAGCAGGGGGCTGAGTAGTTTAGAGCATTGTGCCAGAAACTACAAGGTTACTGGAACTAATCCCAAAGCTGACAATGTGAAAAATCTAATTTCCTGCCCTTGAGCAAGGCAGATAACCCTAATTGCTGATATTCTGGCTGTGAGACCATTCGGGAGAACGGGATATGAAAAAAAAACACATTTACATTTACAACACATTTACATTTATTCATGTGTCTGAAATAAGACAAATTTCACCACCCACCCAATTATTACATGTAGGTGCATATAATTACATAAGTGAACGTCACAACTCTTTGGGTTGATGACAATTAGCTGGCCTGATTATGCTGATATGACTGATATGACCAAGAGCCAGTCACACAAACAGCACTAATTTACATGTTAATTTCTCTCCCACTCAGTGTCTCTTTTTCTCTATTGCTCTCTCTTCATCTCTCCAACCTTTTCTGTCTTGTCTGTCTTGTGTTTCTTTGTTTTCATTACTCTCCTCTGTATCGTGTTCTCTTAACCAAGGTTAGTGGTGCGGCTTTAGATGTAAAGGTAATTTCAGATCTTATTCTTTCATCTACTAAGAGGAAGTACATCGCTGAATTACATCAATATTCTTGTGTTGAATGGAAACCCATTTTCCAAAATAGAAAATATTTGGAATCTTGACAAATATATCACTGAAATTGGTTTGCAGGGATTAAAACAATTTGTCCCAAAAATAAATATCTTTTATCTCAGTCTCTCCTGCTGGGTATTTTTTTCTATCACTCTGGAGATAGTTGTAGTAAAGTAGTTAATTTAGAAAATCTGTCCCAAGCTTTCCCAAAATAATAATTATGAGATAGTATCTTATTAATGTAATAAAAATAGAATTGTTTTTATGTGTTTTTAGACTTCGGATAGCATAATGTGCTCGTTGGAAGTAGGAAAGAGGGAAGTGGTATGTTTGATACAGTTGTAATATGGTAACATGTTTTTTCATGTTTTTTGTATGTAACTAATCACATTTTTACTAGCCTGATATATTAGCTAACACAGCTAATACAAAGTTTAGCTAGCTTGCTTAACATTGACCATGGATTGACTAGCTACTACGTTATGAATATTGACAGTTATAATTATCAAAACTGGTGAAACCAACTCTGCAACATGGGGAATTAAATGATCTCCGAGTTTCCCTCTTGTGATATCGACTTGAAGGGTAATTCAAGTGACATCCCACTGGGAACAATTAACGTCTTATAACTCTTTGAGCACATCAACACAGTTTAACATATGGTACATTTTTGGTGTTCAAATTGTTTGCATGTGTTTGAATCTAGCACCTAACTCCGCCGTAAAATCAATTCTACGGAGGATGGCACATTGGTTGCTTTTTTTGTCTGTTTTTCGGGACCTCCTGAATTGCACAGTGGTAAAGTCACTGCCTCACAACACAGCTGGTCATTAAGGCCAGGTGATCAAATCCTTGTCGCGGCATGCAGACACCGCCGAGGGACCTCGCATGGGGTTATGCATATTGGGTTAGAGTTATCTAGAGCAGGTGTAGGCGGATGCAAAGGATTTTCTCTCTGCAAAGAAAACCCCATTTAATATCAATATCCTTAATGTATGACCCTGTCCATTCAAGCCATGCAGGAGTACTTAGTTGTTACTTATAGCTATACATTTTTGCTTGGGTTAACAAGGCAGTTATTTGCTAACTTGTTTAATTAATTCTCTAAATATACATTTTCATGAATTTAAGTTTGACTTCAATAGAAGGACAAGTGCCTGTTAGTGTTCAGAAAATAGAAAATGACTGCAGTTTCTGGTCATTGTTTTCAGGTTCGTTCTATAATGGATATTTGTGATTTGATATGTCATATAGATTTTTACTTAACAATTTTGACATGAAAAGACCCAAACAGATTGTTTTATTTCATATTATGCAAAGATCCATAATATGAAATAAAACAATCGGGTAAGCATGTGTTGTTTAGGGCATTTAGTCAAGGATGGTGGGCAGGTGGAAACAACTGACCTTCACCCCGATTGTTGCAAGTTTGATTCCATCGAGAGGCAAAATGGTTCTGTTTTTTGTTGTTCGGAAATTATTTTAGACATTTGTTTTGTTTTATTATGTTGGTCCTTAACAGCAAAATGTTAAGGACCAACATAATAGTGAAAGGTTAAGGGAAAACATAATAGCAACCTGTTTAAGACCAACAAAATACTGAGAAGTTGTAGACCAGCATACTGTAATAGCAAAATGTTAAGTTGAAACGTAATAGCAAAGGAGATTTGTTGATATTGATTGTAATTCATGCTGTACAGATTAGTTGCATGTGAATGAGATTGTACGATGTGCGGTTGTATTTTTTGTACATTCATATTTTATTTTCATTTAAAGTTTGGTAGCGGCTGGTTCCTTTCATTAAACATGCCCTTTAGAAAGAGGGAGAGAGACAGAAAGAAAAAAGAATGAGAGGGAACGGGTGTTAGGATGTCCCAACAAAGAGAGTCACAGAGAGAGATGGAGGGAGAGAGGGGTAGAATATTTTTAGTTTGGCAGAAAAAATGAAGTACACAGTCAACAGCAGCTGAGCGTTCAGGAGGGATTTACCATCTCATTACGTTAGCATGGCCTTTCTGCCAAATCATTTTCATACTCACATCATTGTACCTCTCCTCTCTTCTCCTTTCAGCCCTGCTGTTTCCTGCATATTCCCTTTACCTTCTTCCTCCCTTTGCCTCTAATGTCTTTCATCTCTCCTGGATCGCCAATCCTTTTCTCTCTCCTCTCTCCTCTATCCTATCCTCTTCATTATCCTCTCCCCTCTCCTGTTTCTCCTGCCACCTTTCCTCTCCCCTCTCTTGCCTTTCCTCTTCTTCTTTCCTCTCCACTCTCCACTATTTAGTGCAAACATTGCATTTTGTCTGGTCTTGCCTCACCCCCCAAGCACTTGTGTATTACAGACACAAGCTCACAAACACAAACACACACGGGTACAAACACATACACTATTGACTCGCTCTACCTCCCATTCTCTGCACTCTTCCTCTTTTCATGGGTCTTAAAACTTGATCTGTACTGCGTTATTGAAATTGCCTGTTGTGAGATGTTTAAGATCATGAATCATTGACAATGCATTGTGCCTGCTGTTGTTTATCCAGTGGGTGTGGTTTTGGGGGGTGGGGGTGGTAGAGATGGGCAAAAGTTTCTAAAACAAATTAGAATTAATCCAGAATGTATCCACGTGAATGAATTGTATGAGCACACTCCCCTCAATCTCACCATTCAGGGGAGGGACACATAGTTTCATGTTTGTGCATGTGTGTTCATGTTCCTATTAACTTATGTGATGTATAGACAAAACATTGACTGTGCTGATTGAATAGTTGGCTTTCTCTAGCCTGAAATGTCTTAAAATGAAAAAACTGAATACAGAGCAATTTACAGGAATGCATACATTATAATCCCCTCTTATTATCCTACTTTCTAATACATTATCATACTTTCTCATAATGCCCCCTGTACAAATCATACCCACAACCCTGATGTTGCCAGTAGGGTGGTCTGCCCTGAGCTACACAGAACTTCACAGATTGGCAAGTGGCTGGGATTCAATATAAATGCAAAAGTCCTAAACTAATCTCTACCCACCTACTGCTAGCATGGTCTATTCCGGACATACAGTACATACACTATCTCTTTAAAAGTGTACCTTTTGCAGGCCATCTGATATAGTTATTCTGTGTGACAGTGTGTGAACGGGAGAGAAAATGTAATCACCTGTTTTTAGATATCAGTATATTTCTATGAGTATGAGTGAAAAGGGGAGAGATGGAGAGGACAGTAAAGGGAGAAAATCATAGAAAGGGATCGACAAACACAGGGAGAGGGGGACTCACCAACTTAATAAAGCAGTCAACCAAAGAAATCACTCTGTTTATTTATCTTATGTGTAACACTTTGTTTCTTAGTAGAACAAACCTTCTCGAGGGTGTGGAGGCTGCGTAAACACACAATGGGCTGGTTAGACAGAACATGTTGCCTGTCACAATACATTTTCTAGCATTTGTATAACTTGTCACATTGTTTCTTTCAAACTGTTTAAATGAGCAGCTCACCTTCAAGACCGGTGTATATCTCTGATAAGGACACCAGGGTACATTTCACTGTCTCATCTGTGATGTTTCCACACACTGTCAGTCTCCCTAGGAATACCTTCACAAACCCCCAGCCAGATGGCCCAGGGAATCGCACCCACAGGAATGAATGTGCCAATTCCACTCACACACTGTCAAACATGTACATGTGCAAGCACCCACTCACAAACAACACACAAACACAATCAAGCATACATACATACAGTACCAGTCAAAAGCATCCAAAGTTTTGACTGGTACAGTACATACTTCCACAACCATCCTTCCATACATACATACATAAATACATACAGGTGGGTGACAGGGAAAAAAAACAACATAAAGTGTCTCAGTAAGGTGTCTGGCCACCACATGCTACCAGAACAGCTTCAGTGCGCCTTGGCATAGATTCTAAGAGTTTCCGGAACTCTACAAGAAGGATGGAACACCCTTCTTCCAAAAGATATTCCCTCATTTTGGGATCTGGTTCAGACCTGGTGATTGCGAAGGCCATAGCATATGATCACATCATTTTCACTCATCAAACAATTCAGTGACCCCATGTGCCCTGTGGATGGAGGCATTGTCATGCTGGAATAGACCCAGTAATGAACCCTAATTTAAAGTTACTTAGATCATTTCTTCATGCCATCATGGTCCAACTTCCAGGTCAACTGGTCCTGCTCAGTACATGCCACATGTACTGTATGATAGGATGTTAATTGCCTAATTGTATCTTGCAGTGCACCTGTATGGAAGCCTCTGCATTTGTTATGTTCTTCCACTCAGTTATTCATGTTTTTCCTTTAATTTGTCAAACGTCTGTACATATACAGTACATTTGTAAAGTATTCAGACTCCTTCACTTTAATTGACTTTTGTTGACTTTAATTAACTTTAAGTTTTAACATTGCATCTTCAATCTACACACAATGACGTAATTACAAAGGAAAAACGTGTGTTTTTGACATGATATTCCAAATGGAAACCACACCGATCACTCCATCAGCAAGGCCTTTGCGATAGAATGTCCAGACAAATGCCACTCCTGAGTAAAAGGCATATGACATGCTGTCTGAACGACTCAGGATGAGGAAAACATGTTGCCACTCATCACCTGGCTAATGCCATCCGTTTGGTGAATCATGGTGGTGGGAGCAACATACAGTACATACAGTATGATACAGTACGATACATAACATACACTACGATACAGTACATACAGTATATACAGTACGATACAGTACATAAAGTACGATACAGTATGATACAGTACATACAGTATATACAGTACGATACAGTACATAAAGTACGATACAGTATGATACAGTACATACAGTATATACAGTACGATACAGTACATAAAGTATGTTACAGTATCATACAGTACATACAGTACATACAGTACGATAGAGTACATACACTACGATATAGTACATACAGTACATAAAGTACGATACATTATGATACAGTACATACAGTATCTACAGTACGATACAGTACATAAAGTACGATACAGTATGATACACCACATACAGTAACTACAGTATGATACAGTACAGAGTACGATACATAACATAGTACATACAGTACGATACAGTACATACAGTACAATACATAACATACAAGCAAGCCTTTGGTGTCAGTTACAGTTCCTGAGGGCACAGCTGGCCCTTCTTCTGGGTTACAGCACGATGGAGTGACACCAGATGGCAGGAAAGACAGTGAGGAAAGAGAAAAGAGAGGGAAAAATGGGAGAGATATAGCAAGAGGAAAGAGAGAAAAGGGAGACATGCATAGGAAACAATTGCTAAATGAAGACTCTAAATCTGTGTGGCGCTTGGAACGATGCGTTTGAGAGCGAGGGAGGGAGAGAGAAAAGCAGGCTGTTTCAGAGATACAAACAGGTATGCAATAGAGAGAGAGAGAAAGATAGAAATATATACATATAGTATATAGAGACAGAAAGTTAGAGAGACAATTAAAGAGAGGAGTGGGGGAGAGAATAGAAGCCAGATTGACATTCAGTACTAATTGCAGTCCTGATCCCACACTGAGTCTTGGCTCATCCACCCATCTGGCCTTGAATAATTTCAGCCTGATGCTTGATCCACATGTGTGCCACAGCCGTGGACAGGCACAAAGATCCACTTATAGCCCTAGAAACAGTCCTGCTGGTTTACCGTTGGCCAATCAAATACAGCAATACTTCCTATTTGGACAGAAACAAAGAGGCTCATTGGAGGATGAACATCTTCATCTGGAGTGAAAAAGGAAAGGATAGGCATGGAGAGGAGATGCTTTTTGGAATTGAGTTGAGCTCCTGCTGCTGTTGTAATTGATGTTCTCAGAAAGTAATCCTTGCTGCATAGGGACCTGCTTTAAAACAGCTCATTAACAATAGCTATGTGAAATAATTTTGCACATGACAGGAACTAAATAAATAATAAATGATAAATGACAGGACTAATAAATGACATAATAAATGACAATAACAATAATGAAATAATAAATGACAGGACTAAATAAATAACACACTGCCAGATAACTTACCCACCAGTAAGTGGAATGACTGGATGTTGTATGACTACCACAATATATCTGTGAAGAACAGAATGTTCAGTAAAGATAATGCAGCATGAAGAGTTTTGGACCTGTGAGAGGGTTTAGTAGACTGAGGATATGCTATATTATACTGCCATCAAGTGGCCAAGATGACCCTCTAGCATGGTGACTGCAGGTGACAACTTTAGCACATTTCATAATGTCAAGATGACAATACAAGCATCCCTAATAGACACAGATTTCCTCAGATGTTGACTAACTAGGGTAGTAAATGTATTACTACTGTGACTTGCCACCTTGATCAATAAAACAAGGAAGAGAACAGGAGAGAACGATATAGTGTCTGATGTCAGTGTTGTAGAATGCAGTCTGTGCTGGAGGCTGTCTCCGGGAGCTCTGTGTGTTGATAATCATTCCTGCTGTGTGCTCAGCGTCAGCCAAGACCAAACACCTGCAACAAAATTGGGTCAAGCGCTCTCTCTCTCTTTCTCTCACACCATCGCTCTCTCTCTGTTCCCTGTCCCATCTTTTCTCTCTGTCCCAGATACCTCTCTCAATTTAATTTTAATTCAATTTCAATTTAAAGCACTTTATTGGCATGGGAAACATTTATTTACATTGCTAAAGTGAAACAATCTGAAATACTAAATAAACATTACACATTTTAAGTGTTATATTATAAGATATGTACTGCATAGTAAAACACTGACAAAACTGATGACATATGAATAGATGAATGTGGAACAAAGAAACAGTGAAGTAGTTATCATTTTCTCATGGCAATGGTTCACATATCTTGTGGCGCAACAACTGCTGTAATTTTACATTGATGTGGACTCTCTGAAGCCTCAGATCCAAAACTTCCTCTCAAGACCTCCACTTGCCTTTGAAGGATGACTTAAACCATGATATGACATTGGCACAATTTAACCTGTGACCTGCCCATGTTGTGACCTGCCACGTTGTTTGCGCCTGCCATTCATGCTGAAATTGCACTAAGGGACCATCTGTTATCACCATCATTATGGTGTTTCTCTAAGGGACCATTAGATTATCTGTTACCACTATCATTAGGTGTTACTCTAAGAGTCCATTAGGTTATCTGTTATTGTCATCATTATGGTGTTACTCTAAGGGACCATTAGGATATCTGTTAGGTTATTTGTTACCTGTTACCATCATCATTACTCTAAGGGACCATTATTTTATCCGTAATCGTCATGATTATGGTGTTACTCTAAGGGACCATTAGGTTATCTGCTATGTGTTAGTTTATCTGTTACCTGTTACCACCATCATTACTCTAAGGGACCATTAGTTTATCCGTAATCGTCATGATTATGGTGTTACTCTAAGGGACCATTAGGTTATCTGCTATGTGTTAGGTTATCTGTTACCTGTTACCACTATCATTACTCTAAGGGACCATTAGGTTATCTGTTATCATCATGGTGTTGCTCTAATGAACCATTAGTTTATCTGTTATGATCATCATTATGGTGTTACTATAAGGGACCATGAGGTTATCTGTTATCTTCATCACTATGGTGTTTCCCTAAGGGACCATTAGGTTATCTGTTAACATCATTATGGTGTTACTGTAAGAGACCAGTACGTTATTTGTTATCATAATTATTATGGTGCTGCTTTAAAGAAATCATTAGGTTATCTGTTATCATAATTATTATGGTGCTGCTTTAAGGGACCATTAGGTTATCTGAAATTATCATCATTAGGGTGTTGCTCTAAGGATTTTACAGATAAAGGGCCTCATCGTCACCTCCGGATAAATTATGACAAACGGATCTAGTTGAATATGCTTTGATAGCATGGCTTAATGTCAGAAAGAAATATTCTTACTGCACAATTGACAATACTATGTATAACCTTCAGCACTTGAGTTGGGATGAAATAAATGCAGGAACTGACAAATCACACATTAGACTATGTTTGTCAAAATATATGTGTTAATAAAGCTTGTTCTATGAAAGTAGCCCATCTCAGACATCCCAGATGGCTCTTTTGCCTTAAAAAAGAACCGGAACGCTGTTTGCCTAAAATTAGAATTGTTGACAAGCTACCTAAATGTGTTACTACTGTGACCTGACACATTGATCAATATAACAAGAGAACAGGAGAGAACAATATAGTGTCTGATATATTGTTGGACTGTTCCGGCCCAAGTCAAGCACTGATAACCATCAGATATCCAGAAAAGATGTAACTCATAAAAGATGAGAGAACCACGTGTTAACCTGAAGGAGTTTTCTTGTGGCCCTGCCATTGCAATGCAACCCCTTTAAATCACCAAAAGGGGTCAGTGTTTCTACTTTGAGTAAATGACATAAGAAAACTATTACAGTGTTTAAAACTGTACCCAAACACAATTTCTATTGTATGTATACAGAAATGAGCAAAGCAATGAAAAGCTTAATTTATAGTTGATTAATCTCAATGCATCGACCTTCAGTATAATCTATTACCAGTCATATGTCAGCGTGAATGTCTTGAGATTTTGTTCACACCCACATTGTAGTTTCTATGGTTACACATTTTTGGTACACTAATAAGCCAAATGAATTGTTGCTGTTTGTGTTATTATTATGGTCTGTCTGATCAGCAGGTTCAAAATGAACTTGAGCCCGACATCCATGTGTGGGGGGCTGAGCGGTTTCCTGACACTTGTCAACAGCCTTTAATGAAAGTGGCCTTTTCCTCCTGGCCTCTTTTCATTAGCAGCTTAGGGGGTCATGGGTCAGCGCTGCGCTGTGTGTCGGCCAGAAGGGGCAGACGGGTGAGGGGCCCACCATGGGAAAACCCTGTGTTGATTCTTTAACCACTCGCTTTTTTCTGATTTTGCTCCAGATCAAGGCCAAGCCCCGACCATCCCCCAATCCTAGACCACGGAAGGGGTGGGGTGGGGGGGGGGGCAGATCCCCTTGCTGCTCAGCAAGCCTGCACCATGGTCTTCTAGTGGATGTGAGCTTCAACTGGAAGACTGTGGAGAGAGCGGAGAGTGTGACAAAGGAGAACCTGGGAAGGTTGAACACCCTGGATAGGTTGCAGGGGTGTGATGGCATAAGACTGGAAAGTTGCATTAATCCAGATGAGACTGTCAGGATTAATACCTGCACTATTTCCTGGGTGAGGAAAGGACTTACTCTACAAGTGTGGTACAGCAAAAACCTACAGGATTGAGTCACCGTCTTGATGTTTGCGGAGCAGGGTCACACCAAGGTCCTTGGCACTCTGGGAGGGGAACACTGTGCTGTTGTCAGAAGTGATGCAGAGGTTTTGGAGAGGACAGGCCTTCCGCTAGAGGAAGATCGACTTCGTTTTTTCAAGGTTGACTTTTTGGAGAAATCTGCATCACCACATGGGTGTCAGGATGGGCGAAGCAGAAAAATAGTGATTGGACCGGCCTGCCAGGTAGGATGGCATCTAAGTGTGCGCTGAGCCTGACTGAACCAGTCCAAAACAGGTCTGATGGTTCATATTGTCAAAAGCATCAAGTTGATCTAAGGGGGATGACAACAGAAGAAAGAGAATCAGGTTGAAAAGCAGCAATTCCCTACCCCAGTCCCAACATCAGTACCAGACTACTTCTTACCCTACCCCAGTCCCAACATCAGTACCAGACTACTTCTTACCCTACCCCAGTCCCAACATCAGTACCAGACTACTTCTTACCCTACCCCAGTCCCAACATCAGTACCAGACTACTTCTTACCCTACCCCAGTCCCAACATCAGTACCAGACTACTTCTT